>CM063257.1:6762500-6972500 GCA_032158295.1 Pycnopodia helianthoides
GAGTGCGCACGCGCGATGTTCAATTGACATACTTCATGGGAAGGGTCTATTACATAAAGCTGTTTACTGGTCAGCAATGTTTGTGCGATTGATGTATCAGAAAAATGTGCATTAAAGCAGTTTAGTGTGTTTTATAAATGTTCAAGGTTTGCATCACTTATGGCCGTTCAAAAGAGATTTGCGTCAGCGATTGTTTGCGTCACATATCTGCTTACGAGAACTGCCAGGGCCCAATTTCATAAAACATGTAAGCAGCCGTTTTGTGCTAACGGAGCGTCCCTTAGCAGAATTTCTATTTCATAAAGCTGTTTACCGTAAGCAAGGGTAAATGCTGGCTAACCCGCGTTTAGCACACAAGTGACATAACAATGCAATTCCATGGTGAACGTGCATGCGCGCCAAGAAATTTTCTGCTAACTTGAGAAATCATGGTGAAATACGCAAATGCTTACGCACATTTTTCTGCTACAGTAAGCACAAAAATTTGCTTATCGGTAAACAGCTTTATGAAATAGGGCCCTGTTTATTATGCCTTCTGCTTTGCTAACAGTTAGCAATGGTTATGAAATAGTAAACTGTGCTAAGGGGGCGCTCTGTAAGCAGAAAACTTCTGCTTATAGGCTTTTCGAAATTTGCTCCCGGACGCAGACATGTTTGAGGAATTTGCATCTCCGAGAAATGACTCATCTTTTCATAGAACTTGTATTCGTACTGAAACTGATGAGTGTGAACAAAAAAAAAGAACAAAACCACCGATGCAAATAGCCGTACAAAACTTTGAATCGCAAATGAAGAACTTTTTGACATAGCTTTGTGTACAAACATGGATACGCCCACACGGCTTCTAAATGCTGGGCAAGTTAGTGCTCTAGTCAATGTACGAATGTAGCTCTATGGTTTCTTTACTATAAAGTTGTACACAGAGACTATCCACTGAGTGAGGTGTGGCTTCTTCTTCTTTTTTTATTACAACTGCATTTTTTACTGTAATCTCATTTGTAACAACTATTAAGAGCAACTCTCCCCTACCCCGATTCATTTAGTACTCGCTGTTTAACAATATACATTAAATGTATAAATTGCCCTGTGGAATGCTAAGAGCAGTGGTATTTTGGTTTTCACCCTTGCACTGACTTTTACTGGTAAAGAGGCTCTAGAGTGCCGGGTTCCAATCTCACCTGAGTTGCCTGTGGAGTTTTTTTTTCTTCACAGGATTCGGCAAGCTTTATATTGACCCCATGTCATCCCATAATGCATGCATGTCACACGCTCACCCTTTTTCGGAGTCAACATGTAAGTGTGTAGACACTGCTCCGCCTAAAAGTTGCACTACACAGTATAACACAAAGGGAGATTGACTCCCCAAAATGACGCAACTAAGATTGATGTGAAGATGACGTTTGGGCCCAATTTCATGGCTCTGCTTACCGCGGATTTCTGCGCTTACGTATCATAGAATGATGTGCTACAAGGGCTCCGTAAGGGCAGAATTCCGCGGTAAGCAGAGCCATGAAATTGGGCCCAGGTGACTTGGGGTCAGTACAGTGCTTATCAGGCATTGGTGGAAGTGTAAAACAAAAACAACGGTGCAAATGTTGACAGTGGAGTGGACCTTATACATTGAAGTCATCATGCTGCAATGTTAGAGGTAAAAAGATGCATTGAAGTCATCGTGCTGCCATGTTAGAGGTAAAAAGATGCATTGAAGTCATCGTGCTGCCATGTTAGAAGTAAAAAGATTCAGTAACAATGGTAAAACCACATCTGAGTACCCGTGGCGCACAGAATCGGCCAATAATGAGTAACCTTCTTTTGACCTCTAGCTGAGGGCGCCCTACTCAAATGACGTCATTTGCATAAGGTCTATATGTCTGTAGGCAGAATACAAGACTGAAAGAGGGCTGGGGCACAAGTTTTTTTAATCGTACAACTTATTTATCACATTTGTCCGAACAGTTAAGAACTGGTTTTCATTGGTGCCCTGCATTCATTACTACATACACATACGTTTGACTATACTTGGTAAATTCACTAATGGGCTCTAACAAACCACAAACCAAATTAAAAAACCAACTAGAAAAGGTTCCAATCAAATACTATTATTCATAACTATCATACTCTCCTTTTTCAACAGCAGAACCAAATAACAAGGGCTACTAGTTCTATTACATGTATTATGTACAACTTTATGGGTCTAACATAATCTCTGTAATTGGTAGCCAGAAACTTGTCTGTTTGCAAACATTTAAAGGATTATTACAGAATTGGTAAGAAAAAAAACTTGTAAAATGTACTTTTTGATCACAGATTTACATAGAACTTACACGGTCTAATGATGATGATGGTAGAAAAAATCCCTTGAAATATTTCTGTCTGAAATTCCATATTTGATGAGAAATGAATAAACTAGTTTTCCGATTGGAGTTTATCGCTCAGTGAGCGTTTTATTCATTTGTTGAATCTATATGACTTCATGCAAATGTGTAATCGGTTTTTCACTATTTTCTCGTGACCCAGATGGCCGATCGATCTCAAACTTCTACAGGTTTGTCAGTTTATGTATATGGTGGATTACATAAAGTGATTACACTGCCAGCAACTGTTTTGTTAGCAAAAACTAATTCTGTAATGTTCCTTTAAGTGGAGTGAACTTTTATTACAAATTCTGGAAGCTTTGAATGATGTGATTTTTCTCCTATCTTTACCTACAACATGAATTTGTAGCCTTCATTCTAGTAACTTGCCCTACATGTACGTCATCTTGTTAATAATTCAATTGTAAACACCTGATTTGTTTGAAAAGAAAACAAATCGTAAATAAACTAAATAAACTAAATTCCAGTCAGCGAAAATACAAATAATGAGATTTCCAATATTCTCGTTTTTAAAACCTCTGTTAAACAAATGTAAAATTGAGTTGCCCATATTTGCAAACGTCATATTTCCAGTTTAATTGAAGAGACCCCCTTGGGTGCCCCATCATCACTGAGGTCAAACAATGGACACAATCGGAGTCAGGTGATTCAAAAGTGGTATACAATATAAGCAAACCAAGCAAGCAACGCGCAGAGTGCATGAAAAAGCATGACTGCTTCCCACCATTCGGCAGCACTTAGATTGTGTTCACCACAGGGAATATATATTATATATTATAAACGCACTCTTGGGAACAGTCTGATGGTGTAAGCGTAAGCGTAGATTCCGAGAGTGTCACTGAAGGTTGCATTCTAGTTAATACAATAACGTATCCCTCGCACCGGCTACCATCGTTTCCAAACTTTAAAACAATGGCAACACAGTGCACATTGTGTACACGCCGGGCACAACTTTCAGTCAATGATCAGATGATAGCTCTCTCTTTTACCTTGGTGAGGGCGCTGTTTGAGCTTGTGATGTCATATGACAGGTGCCTATTGAATAACGCATTTATTTTTGTGATTAAAATTTTAATTACAGTCTACCATATTGGTGTATAGCTCCCTTTATTGTGATTAGTGAACAGACTGCAAATCTCGCTCGTGTTTAAACATTAAGAAACCTTAAAGTGGGCAAGTTTGTTTCCTTCACGCATTAAGGTGATGTACGCGAGACTTGCACGGTCTGTACCTGTACCACTCTGTCAGAGTTTCTTGTTGAAGTACAGTACCATCGATCTTCTTCTTTTTTAAACACAGAAAATAAGGTGGTGTTTTCATGTTCCAAATAACAATAGCAGCAATGTTTTCATTTTGTTCCGTCACAGATCACAGCACCTTATTATAATTTTGATTAAGGGTGTTTTTCAAAACCGAAATGACAGTTGTATTTTACATCTCAATCCACGCTGCTCACCCTAAGATGCAATACTGTCAAGAAAGACGCGAGAAAAAGCAAGCACTGCAACTTTGTAAAGGGAGTTGAGGGGGGGGAGGGGCTAATGTGAAGCCCTTTGTTTATGAATGCAAGAGTTCTACTACATACATGTTGTAGCCCTCTTCGGCTAGCATTACTCCAGACAAGATGGCCCTGCTACTGACCATCAACTCCAGAGGAAAAAAAAACCCTCAGGTCAAGAACGTAAAGACGCCACAGAACATGGATAGAGTGGATTGACCAACGTCTGACTTGAGTCAGAGTTTCTTATTAATGAAGGGATATCTTGCATAAACCTGTATTTTGTAAAAGGCTCTGTTTGAGGCTTGTTGGCACACAGGGGGAACCATGGGTTGAGTTGAGCCATGCATCTTGAACATAGATAGAAGTTAAAGGGTGTGCAAAACATTGGTAAGGTTGAAAATAAAAATGTATTCACAGATTAATACGTATGTACATGGTATAAAGATGGTCTTGAAATATTTTTGCCTGAAACTTTGCAGTAGTTTTTTTTAGAAATGAGTGAAACGATTAATTTTGACTTCGCTTGTCCAAAACTCAGTGTTTGAAAACAGTGAAAACATGTAATGTTGTTTTTCTTCTTGTGACTGCGGTGACCAGTTGAGCGTAAACTTTTACAGGTTTATTTTATGTGTTTGTTGGTCACACAAAGTGCAGATACTGGTCTTTGATAATTACCAATGTTGTGCACAGGCTCTAAAGCACAACATTGGTAATTTTTCAAAAACTGGTATCCACCCTTTATGTGACCCAACATATACATGAAATAAACCTGTGAAATATTAAGCTCAATCTGTCATCGGAGTCATAAGAAATCAGTGAAGAACCCCATTATATATGTTTTCACTGTTTTCAAACATCGGGTTTTGGACACACACGATAACGACTAATTGTTTTACTCATTTCCTAAAAACTATAGCATTTCAAGCAAAACTATTTAAAGGGAAGTTTACCACCATGACCATCTTTATACCATGTAAGTTATGTGCAAATCTGTGAACATTTATATTTTCAATCTTACCAATGTTGT
The DNA here is from genome assembly GCA_032158295.1 of Pycnopodia helianthoides. NCBI lineage: Eukaryota > Metazoa > Echinodermata > Asteroidea > Forcipulatida > Asteriidae > Pycnopodia > Pycnopodia helianthoides. Next base: position 6,767,404 of record CM063257.1, read on the forward strand.
GCACACTCTTTGAGTGAACCCCTTAGTCCTGCCACTCCTGCAGGAGTGTTCCTTTAACTGACAGCTTGGATGTGCTGAAATGGCTCGGTGTACTGAGTCCCTGCAGCTCCTCCATTATGCCTTTCCTCCTCGTCAATGTACAAGTCTCCTGCCTCAACAATCTCCATCGAAGAACCCGCATTCTTCCCGTCGTACTCACTGCACAGATTTGATGAATAGTACATCCGGCAATCGTCTGTGAAGCGTGCTGCATTATGAAACATATCTGATGGCTCATGGCGGTAGTCAAAGCTTTCCAGGTGGTGGATACTTTGGTTTCGTATAGTGGGGATATCTTGAATAGCCTGGTCTTTTGTAAAGGCACTGGTCGAGTCATTCGGCACTGGGGGAACCAGTTGAAACTGCCCGTATCTAGTTTCTACCGGCTCAAACTGGTTGGTACCGTTTCCCTTTGAAGCAACTGCATGAATCATGACGTCACAACCCGGGTAACTGGGATGGACAGTTGATGAGTGGATTTCGTTGGTGTGGAGACTGTGACCGTGGAAGCCAGTAAAGGGGAATGCAGATCTTGCATAGTTAGGCTGTTGGTGAAGTAAGGAGTGGGTAGAATGGGGTCGATCAAACGATGCATAGCTGCTGCTGCTTGTGACTGGTGTGAAAGCACTGTTCCTAAAAACATGGGGGAAAACAAATTCATTTTTAAAACTTTGTGTAAAGGGAATGAATTCAAAGCTTCAAGAGACATTTTCAAATTGAACCAGTTATCAGTCTTTATGATATCCAAGTGTCTTTGCACCTAGAGTTGCCTGCCAGTCAAGTCATCATCTGGAAGCCAACCCATGTGCAGATGAAATCCGTCCAGATGGCGTCTCAAAATGAACCAGTTATAAGTCTCTCTTAAGCACCCAAGAGTTGCCGCCAGTCAAGTAAATATCTGGATTCAAATCCATCGGAGAATGAAACCTGAACAGCCTCTCAAATTGAACCAAGTCTGAAGTGGTATCTTTTAAGATAAAATCTCTTGGCACCTAGAGTTGCCTGCCAGCCAAGTCATCATCTGGAAGCCAACCCATGGGAGGATGAAACCTGGATGGTCTCTCAAAACCACAATCAAGAATCCATATAGCTATGACTGCTGATGAACTCTCAGACACTGATGACAAGAGTAGGATAAGTGACATGACAGCCACCAGAACCCAACGCAGGCACAAGCTGCAGTAGACCATGGGCCTAGTTTCATGGATCTGCTTACTGCCGAAATTTGCGCTTGCATTCGCCATTCTTCGCTTACAAGGCGCTCGCTGTGTAAACAAAAGAATGCCTAGTGTAAGCTTGTAATGTCGTGCCCCCCCCCCCAGTCTCACAAGTCGACAGAGGTACCTCACCATAATCATTCCAATGCCCATCCAGATGACCAGTATCTAGACTGGCTGTCTAGGACTTTTATCATGTCTTTTTTATGACCCATGGACCACCCCACTGACAATGTCACACTGACCCTTCCTCCATGCACTGTCAGTGACCAGTCCTTGCTTTATGCAGTGACCAAATAACCAATATATAAATGTCTTATTTTTCATTACCATTCTCATTCTATTCTTGCTTCTCCAGCACTGTGCTTCCATATTCGATGACTTTGTAAAGCCAAAGAGTTACAATAAATCTCTGTATCTTATAGCCCAAAGATAAGAATCTACCCATGGTTTTATTTGTATTTATCATGGCCAGCTCTATCTTTATGTGACACCTTCATATTTAAGTGTTACACTAGTAACATGGAAGGAGTACACGTGTGCACTAGCAAAAATTCCCTGCTAACAACAATAACAGGTCTTGTAACTGGCATTTGGTCGACCAGCTGACCACATAAGGAAAGATGCTGCAAGTGGTTTTTTTTTAGTTCATCTTTTCAGTGAGCAGAGTTGCTCTTTGTATGTGCAATTTGAACCTACCCTGAGCTGTGAATTGATGAGGATGGTGAGCATCCCCCAAATCCCACAGAAGAAGCTGGTTGGCCGAAGGACGACACTCCCCTCATGATCGAGGTAAGTTGAACAGGGTCGTGCGACTCCAAGCACGCCATGTAGCTAGTCGTCATCTTAGATTGACCCGATGGAAATGCTGGCTGAAGGTCACTGGTCAAGGAGGATGGACTCGTCGAATCTGAGGAATTGATGACCATGAAAGACAAACCAATTGGTAAGATGGTTTCTTCATGTAGACTGTAATTTAAAGGGACACTTTGCCTTGGATTGGGCGCTTTAGGCCATAAAAAGCTTTTGTTAGAGTGTGGTTGGAAAAATGTTTTAAAAGTAGAATATGATGATCCACTCAAATATGTACTCTCGAATTTAGTGGTTTTTTATTTTACTTTCATGCATTAACGCGCTCCACCATTTTGAAGAGTCAAAAATCTGGTTCTACAAAATGGTTGGCTTGTTAGTTATTGAAGTAGAAGGAAAACAACAGAATTTCAAGGTATATTTGAGTGGAGCGTTCTACTCTTAAAACATCTTTCCAACCATAATCATTTCATGACAAAATGCCTTTTGTAGCCCAAATTTCCACTCCAATGCAACGGGTCCCTTTAAAGCATGGTGCATTTTGCACTATACACAACAACCCAGGCTGGTTTTGGCTCACTATCTGACAGGCAAATTTAGTATGGGGAATCAGGGCCCAATTTCATAGAGCTGCTTAAGCAGAAAATATTGCTTAAACACTTTCAGCAGGATACCAGTCTCAGATTTTGCATGTGACATGCTATTTTGGCTGGTAACCTTAATGTGGTAAGCATATTTTAGTTGTGCTTACTTCTTGTGCTGACCAGCTCTGTGAAATTGGGCCCTGGTTTGCGTATCTTGCCCTGCTTCCTCAGTGGTCCCTGGTTCGAATCCTGCCTTAAACTCAAGCCTCGCATGTACATTTGGTTTTCAGTCCCTACCTTGGTTTGCGGTTTCACCAAAAGCTACGATTGATCTTGAGATATGTAGGCCTATCTTTTCAATCTTATTTGCTTAGCAAAGTGTGATGTCATGATACAAATCACCAATACGTACCGACAGATCATCTTAAGATGAATCTTTAGTGTTTTGTGAAATCGATCCCTGATTACTTGGGTTTTCTCTATATTTGGGTGTTTCCTCTCAGCTGATCAGAAACACCAGAACTTGAGTCCAGTGCACTTGACCATTCGGCCACGACACACCATCAACATCAACCTTGTCCTTAAAAGCAAAAACACCTGTTTTGTTTGGATGTTGTTCTTGTTTGTTTGTTGTTGTGTTTTTCAATTGGATGTATTCAATATTGGGTAATTGCAGCCACTGATAGAACAGAGCAGGGTTTTGACATTAATTGTATTGTACCATTACTTTGAGAAGGGGAGTTCTCACAGAACTGACGCTGAAACCGTTGATGGGTTGCTGCCTTGTGGGTATAACGTCTTTCCGTACACGATGGCAAAACCTCACTGGCGTCGTAACCTGTAACAAAAATTAATGTAAAAATGTGGCATTACATTCATGTTTTTTGACCAAATACCAAGACAACATTGTTTTAAAAGGCTTGACATAAATAAAATCATAGAACTTCGATAACTCTTGAAAGTGTCATTCCATTAAAAAGACACTGATTTACAATTCAATTCCATATTGTATTACCATTACAAAAACCTGAATCACCATTAAAGCACCGTTTATACACCGTTCGGACCCACCAAGACACTCTGACCTACAAATGAGATTATACTATAGTGACTGCTCCTTTAACTATATACACAAAATATAAATAAAGCAACTAGCCAATCAACGCCCACCTGACACCAGTAGCTGGTACCCCACAAGTTACAGGGGTTGTATGTAGTTTTGCACTGGTGTGTTGACATGCGGTGGGAGTAGCCATCTTTATACTTTCTTTTCTCTCGTGGAGTTGAATTGAAGTTTTTCATCATTAAATCATTTTTCTAGCTGCTATCTTCATCATTGACTGTATTATCGTGTTATTGTCAATTGTCGTACTTTCGTTAAGTTTGTGAATGTGATTGTCTGCTGTGAATGTTCTGAACAATTGGAGGTACACTTCAACAAAAAAAAAAAAAACGCGAGCACGTCCACAGCGCCGGGAGAAAGCCACTTGCACTTCTACCTGTTGACAATATTGGGTGAGTCCGGACCGTAGTCTAGTCAGTTTAAAACACCCAAAATACACTGCAAAGCCATTCAAAACACGCTGATTTAACACTTAATATATATAGTACCATTACACCACCACCTATACCATTGACATACCATTCATTTTAATGAAAACACCATTGTCACTAATTGTATAATAGTTCTGCCATCTGTCGTGACACCATGGATGCTTTTTCGCGGTCGAAACCAACAACTGTTTCGGTTGACTTGGCCATTTGGTTAATCAATGGGCAATGACCGAAACGGTTATTAGAATATTGGTTACGGCCGCGAAAACGCACCCCATCTAAAAAGAAAACCTCACATCACACGCTTACCAGCTTACACCATGGTACTGTTTTCAACTGTACATAATAACTGTCCGTCTTAGCATGGAGGCAGTGTTGTAACTTGGTTTTCACTGAACATATTCCTTTCAAATTTTCTGAAACATCAGATAAGAGCCTCTGGACTGGACTCAAAACAAATTCCAACTCTGTAAGCCATCGGGCGAAGACATGGTTAATTAGGCAGGTGTGGCTATTTAACCCCAGGGGCCCAGGCTAGAGACATTTGCACCCCATGTGTAAATTCTTAAAGGGGAGGTCATTGATGGCATTTTTTTTCAAGTCAAATGATCAACCCATGGTAACTTCCTTTTCACAAACTATTTGGCTAGGTCTCAGGAGGAAATGTGGACTTTTTAAACTTAAAAAAAAAAAAATTAAATTGGAGGTAGGAAACAAAACTTGTTTACAGATCAACAGCTGATAAGTGTCCCATGGCATCATGGAGGGTTTATAAAAACACCCTTCAGTACAAGACTACCACTGGATATTGAGAAACTTGGCATTCATTTACCATTTGGTACAATTGAATCCCAGTAGCTTTTTCTTCTAAGACTAATGGGATAAAATTGCAGGCTCCATTTTTTCCTGCTTGACTAAATTGTGTACCAGATAATGTAGACGGCATAGTGTAGCCAGCAGGGCCCAATTTCATAGAGCTGCTGAGACAGATACTTTTGCTGAACAATTTTCTGCTTGGCAAAACTAAGCAGAAAACTAAGCAGGAAACCAGTCAAGGACAGTACCTATTGTGTGGTATTTTAGCTGGTAACTCTTATTATGCGGTAAGCAAAATTGTTGCGTGCCAATAGCTACTTTTTGTGCTAAACAGCTCTATGAACTTTGGTCCCAGGTTTTCACACGCCCTTATATGGCATTACATGTTGGCGTGTTGACTACAACGTTACTAGTAAAGTTAAAACAACTTGTACTTTAATATTTGCATCAGTCAGCTTGCCTTGGGGACACAGGAACAGATAAAAAACTGCAATTAGAACATACAATGTAGTCATTTTTAGTTATTAATTTGTTTTTAATTTATACGTAATGCTGTTTTCCACAAAACTGCGGCCCAGGAGGGCTCAAACCTACTTGTTTCAGATTCTCCTTTTAATCTACCGAGCAAACAGTCGGCCCTGTCCTGGGTTAGAACCATCTCCAGTCTATAATGGATGTACTCATCCAGTGTCATGTACAGGAGATGAAACGATCCTGTAATTTCAAGCGTTGATAACAAGGGGATAATTACAAATTTTAATATTTTAGTCATCTTGGTATAAACCCTCTTTCTAATTGACCAGTTGAAACCCTTCAAAAAATCCATCCCTCACACTTATACACACTCTATAGTTTTACCCTTGAATCGAAGTGTACACAACCAGGCGTGATCAGTGAAGCAAGTTAAGGAATTATGAAAGAGTTGGCTCCAAAAATCTACCAGATAGTAGGAGGGTTAATAATGTTCAGTGAGTGTTCTGAGTAATAATAATTGTCATTTGTTAGATACTTTTAAACTCACTGTATCAAAGTGCCTTATACTATTACAACGCCTGATCACTGGGCAGTAAGAATTCCCGAAACAACCTAAACTCCTTTGGAGTATGCAGCACCAGCAGCTAAACGGGTGAACAGGTCGCTTATCATTCACATCAAAATGTTCTACCCTCCCTGGTACCCATTTTACTCCTGGCAATAATTTTCAAACTCTCACCAAAACTTGGAGAGCTGTGTAGTGTCATGTCACGCATGACTTTGGTGCTGAAGCATGACCAGGTGAGCATGAACTGTCTTGACCTCTGACACACACTCTTTGAACCTTGACCCGATGGTGGCTGCTGGTAGATACAATCATATTTGCAATCAATAAGTAAACTTAAATGATCCATGTACTAAATGCTAATGGTGTCTCTTCTGTAGTTTGTTGTAAATTTCATTTCATAGATGAGCTGTACCTAATAAAGTAGTAAATTTAGTCAAAAGAGAATTATTAATTTCTGAAATTATTTATGTCTTGAAATATTTAATCAAACTGAGAATTGCCTGTTTTACTTTTAAGGCTTAACTTTAACCTGCTTCTAAAATACATTAACCTGTAATAAATACATTCATCAAATTTGTTTGCAAGGCTAATGCTAATTTTACATTAGTCTTTTCCCTGTTAGACTGAAAACATGGGGCACTCACAGTTAAGTGTGTAAATACCTGCAATGCGGGTACCCTTTCTTCCCCCAAACAGCTCCTATTGGTTTTGTACATACTTTCCAACGTTGAGGCCTCATCCAACTAGGGACCCTCACCCAACTAGGGACCCTCACCCAACTGGGGACCCTTTAAATGTGGACGATGACGTCGGGTTAATTTGGTCAATAGTTTTGGCAAGTATTTGAAGATTCGTCAAATGCCTTTTTTCACTCATGGGCTTGAGTGTATTAGACGGAATTATTTATCTGGAGAGAAGTACTTGTATAAAATAATATAATCTGTGACTTTTCAGATTATTACATATATATTTTTTATATACAAACAAAAGAACCGTTTTAAACTGTGTCTTTAAAGACGTCTAACTGTTTCTTCTCTGTGTTCATCTCACCTTTTCCACGCATCTCAGCAAGTGTGCGTCTAGCCAGGTCGTGTAAGATTCTAGGGAAGCTTGATTGTCCAGCAGCTCTTGAAACTCTTCACAAACTGCTCAACAGAAATGAAAAAATCAAAGAAATTAAACCATTCATCTCACCAACCGAAAATATTACAATTTTATTTTGCCAAACAAAAGATATTACACTGCCAGCTTCAAGGTTAATTTCGATCAACGTTGCCTTGGATCGGGCGAGTTGGTCTATAAAAAGCATCTGTAACCGTTTGTTATATTCCCCTTAGGATCGGAATATACACAGTCTAATAAGCATTTCTGCAGCTTAAAAATTTGGGGAATAAAAAGTGATATATTTTCCATAACCGTAGTACTTCGAAGTTAAAAGTTTCTCAAAATTAATTAAACTTTCCAAGGTTTCTGTACTTCTTACCAAGTAAGTTTTAATTGCCATTAATTTTCAGAGTCATTAGCCTACCAAACGTGTACTGTGCCTTTAAGTTTTACACCGCATGGTTAAATTCACCTGTAGCAGGGAATTCCGGGAGAGCTGGTCATTGATGGATTTTTTTGTGAAAAAGGCCCCGGATAGTAACAAGACATTTACCATGCCATTTGGTGTAGGTGTAGATGGGGAAGTTGTAATATTTTAAGAAAAAAAACAACACAAAAAATGGCGGAGTACTGGTTATTTAATTAAAAACGGACTGTCGATCATCACAGTACGATGGCACTGACTATGCAGGGCTAAGATGAATCTTAGTGCGTTGTGAAATCGAGCTCTGGGACCACTTATAATTTTATTAATCACACTGTTGTGTTGCAACACATCCACCCCGGAGATTTTGTGATATCTTAAATCTGCCCGGGACGGATTTAGAAAGAACTTACATTTTGACAGGCGTGGTGCAGGACCCATGTCCTGCACTGCATACAGAGTTTGACTGGATATCGACCTGACGTCTACCATCGACCAATCCTCAGCCATCTGGGAGGTGACCTCGCCGTTCTGGGTGATGCTCTTGGAGGCTTGGCATAGGTGGTTCAGGGAGGTTTGTCTCTCCAGAAGCTGGGTGAAATATCTTGCCACTGTGGGGAAAAACAAGTCCAGACGTGTTTCTAACTCGATTTTGATTGGGTACCCTTTCCCTTTTTGGATAATGGAAGAGGAAGGAAAGGCACCCCACCCATTAATTTCATAGAGTTAAAATTGTTGAATGTGACGAGGTTGTTAGGAATATCTACCATTGTTTCTCTGTACTCCAGATTGACGTAAACAAACCATGATAACCAACCTGTGAAGTTTCATTAAATCCACAGATGTATGCTCTGTCGTGGATTTTGTACATACAGCAGGCTCGAGCGATGGCGGCAGTTCAAATAATCTATGGCTGTTGCTTCGGCCATCAAATGCTATTCCCTCAACTTTGACTGTCCTTTAAATACAATTATGTCTGTGGAGGTACTGGTAAGTACTTTGTAATTAGAGAGATTTTAGAATGAATCTTACTTTTTTGATATTGTTACTCGTGTTATTTTCTTACAACCGTCCCCCACTTTGTCGTATGTAGAGGCGGTAAATATATGCTTTTACAACACTTGGAAAGTGCTTCGGTCTATTTTGGAACATGAAACTTTGGTCAAAACCACATTTTTTGGTTGAGGGAGACATGACTTCCAAAATCTACTTTCTTACTTCGGAACTTGACAGTGCAGATTAACTCTGGGAGCTGCTCCAGTGCAGTTTGAAGCCACTCCTCCAACCGCTGCGAAAAGGTGCCGATAACCTGCGCTAAACTCTCCGGAAGTGTTTGTGTGACGGAAGGCATCAGCACTCCAGCAATTGCCTGGAATATAGAAACCAGTTAAGCAGAGATTTTCAGAGTTTGTACAAAATCTAGGCTGTTCATTGCACAACTAATTCCCGGGCGTGTAGTTTACACACGCATCAGTGAAAATTAGTAAATGCCTATATAGTTTTAAAAAAAAACTAGTTTAAATTTTTTTTTGGCAGGCATTGTGACTAGACCTTCCAAATCAGTTTGTTAACATAATGAGTATTATAGTACACTTTGGTCAACGAAACGTCTGTTCTCATTGAAAGATGGGGTCTATATCTTCACCGTTGTCACGAAGAGGCAATAGTTTGTTAAACTATTGTTGAAATCATTGTTTAGGAGACCGTCAGCCAATTAAACTTTGAAATTTACAAACTATGGAAGTGGAAATCTTAGAATATGTTATGGTAAGTTTAATAATGAGTAATTGACTGCTTATGCCTCTTCGTGAAAACTGCGCAAACGAGTGGTGTGCAGCGCGTCGTGTACAAACCAATGCGTAAACGAAAGTGCCTGTTTGTGAAAACTCAAATGTATCTAGGTCATATTAACTGCGTCATTGTGAACACGCAGAGTACTTGTTTTGACACCGTGCCAGTGCTTTGTACTTAAATGTTAAAAACTGCAAATCGAAAATTAGCTGTTCGTAAAAACTCAAACTAATAATCTGGTGATATTGTTCTTGTGCTAATTAGTCTAATTACGAAACTATAACGTTTGGGTACTGGGTTGAAAATGTAAAGTTTGATGCGTGAACTTAATGAAATCGCGCGCTTGTGCGTCTCTTCACGTTCGCATACACGTGAAACCTATAAACAGCCAATCTCACAATGGCAGTGGCAAAATGATTGGGCGTTTTTTCTACCTTGTAAAGAACAGAGTCACAAAGACCGACTATATCGGCGATTGTTTGTGTGTCCAGTATACAGAGCATGTGGGTTGGCATACCCTGCCAGAAATGCAGAAGGTAGCTCTCGACCTCGTCAAAGTTGGCTCTGATCACCGTGTCCAAGATGCGCTGACAGTGGGTGCGGTACATCATAAAGAAAAGTCGATACCTGGCAGCGAAACAAAAATCATTATTTACACAGTGGAAAACAAATCCAGAATAGTAAAAAAACAAAAAAACAATGGCACTGTCGAGATGTTACTGAGAGTCCTTTCTGAGTGTATAGGGAAGTGGCTGAACAATTTTTAGATGGGCATATTTTCAATAGAGGGCGCTGTGTCTTCTCAACATACATGTGACTCACAGTTAGACAAAGTCACAGTTCATTTTGTGGCGAGCGTGGGCAGACAGTTGGTGCAAGGGGTCAATATACCTTATGCACATGACGTCATATGAGTAGGGCGGCTATTGCCTGGAGGTCAAAAAGAGGGTGTTCAATGGCCAACTGTGCGCCGCACGTACAAATCGTTGCGTTTCCATTGTTTCAGCATCGTTTTTACCTCTAAGGTGGCGGTTTGATGACAGACGTCAATGCACAAGGTCTACACAAATGTCTACGCATTGACCAATCAATTGCCACAGATTCGTATGACGTTTTGACCTTTGTCACGGTGTTTTGACCTTTGTCACGAATGTGTTTTGGGTTGTGGCATGATGCTACCATTGTGTGTATACCGACGATCCCTCAGCCAGCAGCGTCTGTATAGACTGCATACAAAACATATATAATATAAATCAGAGATAGTTCTTGTGATTGATTTAGTTTGATGCGCTATTTTACTTGGCAGCACCTCAGGCCGATATACTCCCCAGGGAGCTGAGATGATTTAAGTAATGAAATAAATGGTCTGGTGACGAGGCAAGAATAATAATGTGCAAACACCATTAGCGTCACTGCGTGACAGATTTGAGCGCTATAGCTAAAATCCATCCAGTAATACTCATGGCCATTAATTTGTGTTCACCCCTATAAGAGTGACAAGCTCTTTATTATCAGTCCCTTGCTGGAGTGCTGCAGAAAATAAATCACAGGCCCTTCGCATTTGATTTGAACCCATATTATTCTCCATACAAGGGGAAGGTGTCCGAACTGCGAGACATCCACTCAAGGGTGCGGAAAATCGTGGGTGAAGAGTTCCACTCGAATTGAGTGTGGGTACCTATCACCTCCACCCAATCTCCCTTCCCCCGCGGATTAGACAGCAATTAGTATTAATTGACCTTATGCATTGACGTCATTACGCCGCCATCTTAGAGATGAAAAGATGACGTGACAATGGAAAACGCACATCTACGTACGCACGGCGCACTGAATGGCCAGCGAGTAACCTTCTTTTTACACTGATCCCCTGTCCTTGACAGGCACCGGTCTATTAATAAAAATGATGGTCTTTGCTAGACTGTTCCTCTGTCCGACTGGTTACCTATCCGCAAGACCGTATTTGGATGCAAAGGTGCGTTTGTCAGGATTTCTCGAAACGCTCGAAGCCGGTCTCTGGCGTAATTCACGAGCCTCGAATTGTGACGTCAGATGTTCGGGCTACCTTCGTGAGGATTTATATGTAAACAAAAAAGTGACCTCTATAGCTGCGGGCGCCCTACTCAAATGACGTCATGTTCATATTAGGTCTATTGGTGCACATCGGTTGTAAAGGCCAACTCATGTTCTTTCTCTTAGATGCAATAACTTGAATATAATGTTAAAGTCACCTGGAAATATATATACACATATATATATATAAAATTTGTAGGGTAGATGGCCTTAGCTTTCGATCCAAACCGGACCTTCGTCAGAGGCAAAAACAAGCACAAACGAAAAACATATCCATTTATAGCAAAAAAGAGAGGCAAAGAACAATGGGATGGTATCCAGAAAAAGGAGGGAAAATTATAGCCAATCAAAGTTATTAGTTTACAAACAATGGGGCGGTCAAGAACCAATCAGAGTTATGTGGTGGGGACAAAAGGATGGTCAGTGAAAGGGAGGATTACTGGACCAGGCGGGAGACATGAAAGGACAGGATTAAGGGGCACAAGGCATCGGGTATGATGCAACTAACAATAGGGAACAGGACCAAAGTATATACAACAATTTGAAAGGGAGGTAATTATAGAACAACAAGTCTGTGGAGAGAAGGGGTTATTAGGAAAAGAACAGGTCGATCTCCAAAAAACTTGTCGAGAAAAAGAACGGTAACAGTTAGCCAGTGGAGAAATATATATATATATATATATATATATATATATATATATTATATATATATATATATATATATATATATATATATATATATATATATATATATATATATATATATATATATATATATATATATATATATATATATATATATATATATATATATATATATATATATATATATATATATATATATATATATTATATATATATATATAGTATAAGCTAGCTAGTACATGTATACTGTGATGTGGGTGACGTCCGCATACGCATCAGACCGAACGGGTACCCAGACGTAATGTACGGGGCCAGACTACATTGATTTCCTTCAAATGTCGTGCCTTGATTGACGTCACGAACAGCGCCACCATGTGTCAAGGTAAAGGGGGGGGGGCTACTCTTCGCTCGGCCCCAGCGGCCTATCCAGGACCGCTGGGATGGGCTAATCAGCTTGCACAAATTCTTGTTCAGGAAGTGCGTCATGCGTGCAGTGCTTGCAGTGTGAGTGTGTGCATGATGGGACTGAGCATGGGACTGAGCATTAATGTTAACTATACGTTTGCCCATCCCAGCGCCTTTGGTTTTAAGGCAAGGCGCTGGGGACGAGCGAAGGCCTACTCTTAAATTTGTAATTAAAATAAAAACTAATTTTTAAAAACCTTAGTTAACTGTTTATTCACATTCCACTCATCAAAATACATATATTAATGACAAAAACTTTATTTTTTACAAAATACCACTGCCAGGTGCCTTTAATGTAGCAGGAAGTTCCGCTTTCCCGGGCTAGTTTTGTTTCTTACGTGAAATAGGCATCCCCGGCCTTTGCGTGTTTATGATTATGCGGTTAGTCTGTTGTCATTAAACTTTTCATGTTGTCATTCAAATCAAAACCACTACAATTAGCATGTCAATCAATCCAAACGTTAGCGATGATAAAAGTACAGCTCAACCGTGGTGATTGATGTAATGAACACGGGTTGAGGCAATATCGCCATAAGCCGATACTTAGTGTAATAATCTTAATGTTGCAATATTTAGTAGAAACACGACGTCCTGGTAGGAATAAATGCTTTTAACTATAGTTAGTTATAGTATAGCTAAGACATAGTTAGGGCTCGAATTAGCATTTGTTACATTTATACTTCTTGCCGGAATACAACTACTACAGTCCGCGGCAGCATTGAGATAATGTCGTGTTGATTTTACTTGACAGACTAGGATTCTGTTAATGGCAGCTTTATAGGGTGTCTGACGTCATTCATGGGGTGCCATGTTTATAATCCTATCCGTATATCGATGCTCAATTTTGTTGTTTTACAATTTAAAGAATGAGAATGAAGTAAAGAAGAAAAAAATACCTAGATTGACCAAAACACAATCTTGGTAAACTTGACTCAGACGACACTCCAAGTTAAGGTTATCACGGATCATAAAGAACTATAAAGAAGGGGGAAAAACCACACAGATTGACCCATAATACAATCTTGGTTATACTTGACTCGGAGGACAATCCGAATCAAAGTTATCAATGATCATTGTCAGGGTCTAACTTGACCCGGATCACTTTCCTTGTCGAACTTGACCAGCAGCCAATTTCACAAAACTCTACGCAACTGCGTATATAGTAGCACACTGCCGCAACATTTATTGCGTTAGTTGTGATGTGCACCAGTAAAACAAAGAAATCTTGCCCCCCCCCCCAAATTATTGGACTTACGCAGTTGCGTAAATTTTCGTGAAATCGGCTGCAGGGCACGCTACGGTTAAAAATTTACTTGAAAAAAAAATACTCATCCGGGTCAAACTGACCGGAGATTTTGATCTCTTGTCTCCTTTGCGGCAGTTATTATTCTTAGGCCAAACCATCTATTTTGTCTGTATCCTCGATGCATTTGCTATATTTCTTTAAGTATTGACTAATCAGCTGCATGAAGTTACCGGTACGCTGTCACCCGATATGGAAGCCGCTTAAAATGGGAAAACTTACCCATGCAAAACCCGTTAATATCTGACTCCCCCTTGCGTATTTTTACGCTATGCCTATGCTTTATCAGTCAATTTCAAAACGGTCCCAATTGTCATTTAAAATATCGCGGAAGCAATTAACTTGTCACTGTGACCGAAACCTTATTAATGGTGACATATTTACAGCTCAGACATGATGATTGTATAACAAACACGGTGAATGTAGGCTTATGTCATCATTTTGTGATTTGAAGTCAAGAATCCGCCCTGAAATGGGAAAACTTACCCATATAAAACGTATAATGCTATTAAAATGGACAGTAGGGGGACTTTGACTGCCAAATTGGCGCAACCAAGATTATTGTGACGATGACGTCAGGTGAGTTGGGCCAATCGAGGTACGACGAGGATGCGCGGTGCACATGGCTCCCATAGCAAAGCCCATCATGGGATAGCCCATATTCCGCTTGTATTTTACAAAAATTCTTTTTTTGCCGAGATGGCCCCTTGAGTCCCATTCAAATAATTTTGGTGCAGAATCCGATGGGACCCAAAATGTGCCCGTTCCCTACCCCCTTTATAACCCACTTCTACATAGAAAGTACATAGAAAGGTAACGAAAACAAAAGCGCATCTAAGTATACAAAATTAATATAGTGTTAAAGCAAATAATAAATAAATAATTAGGAATGAACTATGTACAAGAGAGAAGCAAAAGCATGAGGCTGTTAGAGTAAGCCGAGGCTTGTAGAAAACAGCCTATATACAGGCAAAAAACAAACAGCGAATCACGAGACGAGGACAAGACAGACAATACGAACAATGACACTACAAAATGCTGACGACAAAATACAAAACATTAAAGCACTAGGCTAACTGAAGACGACAAAAGTAAAAAGAAAAGTAGTACAGGAGAGAAAAAGCTATGTTACGTAGTGAGACAGGAGGACTCTTTTATACGAGAGCTTAAATATCCGCTTTGCATCGTCAAGGACAGTTGGAGCCGAATGAAGAAATCTCAGTTACTAACTATTTTTTTATATATTGGTGTAACCAGGGTCTCGAGGTAAACCTGTGGCAAGGAAATATGAAGGCAATAGTTGGAGTCAATTTCTATCTTTCTGTTAAAACAATGCATTTATTAGTAAAAGTGCCTCAATACAAACGCTTAACTATTATAAGAGAAAACCAGTATTATTTACATAAGTTGAACTTTCTGCTTTCCTTAACCTAGGGAGCTATCGCATATACCCGCAGTCAAATATCATTTTGATAATCATATTCATAAATGAAACTGCGTATACGGGTTAGGAATACTTCAAATTACTATGCGGACAGTAACATTTCACTAGTGTTCAACCTTGACTAAACATTAAAAATCAAACTTGGAAAATCTGTATTTAACTACTAACAGCACACAAGAAACATAACTTTAAACTTGTGTGGCCTTTCTACTAGTACTACAGTATGGAATACACAAATCTTTCTTTATAACTTGTTTACTGCATGAACAACAAGTCTTTTAGTGTCTTGAATATCCAAATCTCTTATTGTATCCATCTCAAATGCATTCTGACTATTCTACTAGCACATGACTGAAGTTTGAACCAGGTGCTGTTTTCACGTACACTACTCTATTTACAAATTACATGACTGATCAACTCTACTTGATGTTCAAGGATCCAATCTATGAAATTAAACCTTCCATTCTTTTAAAGGAATAAAATATGTAATTACTCCTGAACTATGACTTTATAAGACTCATTCACTTGCCTGTATATCTCATGTTATACTAAAACAACAAAGACTTAGTCTTGTCTCACTACAGATTGCAATGAGCTCATGTTAAAACTTGTTTGAAATACCTCTATCTTCTAGATAGCATTACTAACAAATCAATACTCTTAGCCATAAATCCTGAGAGGACTTTCCTCTATAGCATCCATGCATCTTCACAATTGGTAGTTTTTACCTTTGTGATAATAATCCTTTTGCAAAACCTCAAATCTTCATTTACATGAGGTAAATCTTGTACACACTTTCCCTATATCCATTTGTACAACTTGGAACAAAAGGGAAAGTTCATTTTTGAATCCGTCTCCATCATAAACATCCTCAGTCTAAATACCTCAATTCAGCCTTATAAGTAATCTTTATACCTAAACAATAATAGTAATTATAATAAAAAGTTTTCAACTCACCTGTGGCAAGGAAATATGAAAGCAATAGTTGGAGTCAATTTCTATCTTTCTGTTAAAACAATGCATTTATTAGTAAAAGTGCATTGACCTTAGACAGCGCCCCCGTAGTGCCCACTCTCTGCAGGCCACATGATTAAAAAGTTTTGTTTGGGGCTATTGTTTACATACACAAAAGCAATACATTGGAAGGGTGGTAATATTGGTAATTGAGGGATCCCATTAGGCAAATACGTCGAACGCCACACACGATGGGAAGAGAAGTAATTTATTATAACCTGTTGATTATGATGTTGAAACAAGCATCACAAAGCTGGACGTGGCTTTCCTTAAAAAAATTACTTAAATTCAATTCAGGTATGAATTCCCTTTGCGTAAAACCGTTTTGATTAAAAGACCATCCGTTGACGCACATGCAGAGAATGAACTGACCTTGTAATTGGTTCATAATAAAATTATATGACTTGGAGTTGAACAAAGACTCATATTATGGATGCAATGCGCGATGCTTGCCACACGCAGTGCGGACACAAACCACCAGTGGGAACACAATCAAACCGTCGAACCGTACGCTACAACGTCAACCAGCCAGCAATTGCTGATAAGTTTTCCAATCTCATTTGATACATCGTACATCCTTCGTTTGATATCTCTTCTTCACTGCTGGATATCGACTTACACTTTTTGCAGCAAGTTTACATCAGCTGTAAGCGAACAAATTTTACAGTAGGTTTCCGTGTTGAAGGACTTCAAGCGGTTGTAATTCACGATGGGTTCAGCGGTATCATGCGACGGACAAGAAGTAAGAAACATCAGCGAAGAGGCAGTTTCTAAATGGATCTTCGACCCTGTGGAGACCCTCATCATTACTGTATTTGTGCCGATAGTCTTGGGTCTCGGTGTTTTCACCAACTTGTCACTGTTATTTGTCTTTCTCCGCGTTCCCAGACTCAGGTCTGAGACTGATGTGTACTTAGCACACTTAGCATTGTCTGATGTTCTCTTTTTGATCTTGTTTTCTGCGTACGATATAGGGAGGTTTGCATATTCAGAAGTAAAAGTACACCAGCCATTCGGAAGTTCTGCTGAGTGCATTATTTATAATTTTACATTAAACACTACACTTGTAGCATCTGTTGCGCTAGTAACCATGGTGTCCTTTGAAAGATATCTTGCCCTGTGTCATCCAATCCAACATCTTAACCCTGCGCTGCACTATGACCTTGAAAAGCGTCCGTCCCGCCCTCGCACAGTCATCTGCAGTACGGTGTGAAATTGCGCATAACACTAATTTGGCTGCTCACAAACTCTTCTAACATGGTACCATTAGACTCAGAATCGTTCACTCAATCCCAAGAAAAAAAAAAATCAAAAAAAGTGAAAAATCAATTTTTGTTTAATTTTTACCCAAATCCATCAAAATCACACCGTTACACTATCGCACTGTTTGCTGCAGTACCATGTGAAATTGCGTGTAAAACTATTTTGGCTGCTCACAAACTCTTCTAACATGGTATCATTAGACTCAGAAACGTTCACTGAATCCCCAGAACAAAAAAAAATGCAAACAAAATGTTCATAGGGGGTAAGCACACTCAGTTGAAACAAAAAAAACCCAAATTTTTGCCCAAATCCATCAAAATCACACCGTTACAGTATCGCACGGTCCGCTACCGTACGGTGTGAAATTGCGTGTAAAACTATTTTGGCTGCTCAAAAACTCTTCTAACATGGTATCATTAGACTCAGAAACGTTCACTGAATCCCAAGAACAACAAAAAAAATGAAAAAAATGTTCATAGGGGGTAAGCACACTCAGTTGAAACAAAAAAACGAATTTTTACCCAAATCCATCAAAATTACACCGTTACAGTATCGCACGGTCCGCTACCGTACGGTGTGAAATTGCTTGTAAAACTATTTTGGCTGCTCACAAACTCTTCTAACATGGTATCATTAGACTCAGAAACGTTCACTGAATCCCCAGAACAACAAAAAAATGAAAAAAAATATTCATAGGGGGTAAGCACACTCAGTTGAAACAAAAAACAAATTTTTACCCAAATCCATCAAAATTACACCGTTACAGTATCGCACGGTCCGCTACCGTACGGTGTGAAATTGCTTGTAAAACTACTTTGGCTGCTCACAAACTCTTCTAACATGGTATCATTAGACTCAGAAACGTTAACTGAATCCCCAGAAGAAGAAAAAAAATGCAAAACAATGTCCCTGGATGGTAAGCACACTCAGTTGCAAAAAAAAAAAAATGTTACCAAAATTATTTTTTTTTTCATTTTTTTTTTTTTTTTTTGCACTGCTTTCCAGTGCTTACCAGTCTTCTGAGAAACAAGGTATCTTATTTACTTGGCCAACCCGAAACCACAACCTGCACCTGGTGTCTGCCCGATGTCTGGAACAGTGACAGGATGATTGATTGCCCCCAAGTAACAGCGGCTAGATCTAAGACCTTGGATCGTGTTTATGGGGTTAGGGATAGCCTCAGGGGAATTCCTTGGGCCTCAGGGGAATTCTATGGGGCTTCGAAATTAAAGGTGACTGTAGGTCGAAGACTCACCCCAAGCTAAATCTGCTGGTACTAGTGTTATCCGGCTATGGTCCATTGAGGAACTTAAAAAATTTCGCAATTTTTGACCGCACCGTTAATGAGTAATCACATTTTTTTTTAAACGGTACAGTCGATGACTGTGCGAGAGTGCAGCGCAGTGTTAAGGTACGCAGTCGGAGACGAACCTACAAAATGGTTGCAACCTGCTGGGGGATCGGAGTAGGTTTTTCACTATTCATAACTCCAAATTTCGCTCAGCATTGGGTTTTATGTCTACGGTGGCCCGAAGACGACATGTACACAGGATTCCCATCAACGATTGCACGCTGCAGGTACATACCGGGAGCGGAGTGGATGGGGTACATCATCGAACCCCTGCTAAACATTCCTTGGTGTATTGCAATGGTTGGAAACATCTACATGTATGTTCGCATCTTATGCGTTTTAAACAAACGCAAGGGTGTTATTAACGCAGATGGAATGACTGCAGAAGCTAACGCAAAGGCGAGGCAAATCCGTAACCAAGTCGCAAAAATGCTGGTAGTCAACGGTGCGGTGTTCTTCTTATGTCAGGCTCCTTTCGCTTTGTTAATTCTTACTGGGTGGATCTGCTCATTCTTCGATGATGTTGACAATCCCATCAGTGTTGTTCTAGGAAAATACGCAGATTGGATTGTCCAAGGTCCCTTACGGATCAACACTGTCGTTAATCCACTGATATACTGCGCGTTTAACGCGCGATACAGAGATGCATTTATCGAGGCGTTTGGATGCGTCAGACGGCTCGGGCGTCATTCGGATAACTCACTCCCTGCAGCTCGTACACCTAGGAGTAACAACCAATCTACTACTGCACAGAGCGTATGTTCTACTGGCACCAGTGAAACTAGACTGTGAATAATGGCGACTGCTAAAAACAAGACCGATGATATTAGACTTGTTGTTGACGTTTTTCCTGTTTAACTCTAACTGTTGATCCAGTGGTAGCGTGTTTTTCTGTGTGTATGCGGAGACAATAACTGTGTAAGCGTTTTAAAACTGTCAAAAAAAACCATGCACTTTTTCTATTTCTGTTTAATATGCAGTATAACTATTTAAACTAGCGGATTTCACTACAAAGTGTGTTTCTCGAAAAAAGAACAGTAAGGATTGTAGTACCAAATGATCTTGCTTAAACAAATGGAAGAATGTCAATAGAACAATAACGGACAGCTGCTAGCGTAGACATTGTAATCAAGAAAGAAATTGGAACTTCTGTTGGATCTATCTCCCTTCGCTCGGGCGGAGTATTGTGAGAACGCGGCCAGGATTTTCTGCGTTGGCCTGACAATAACATGTTTATGGTAACTGGTGGTAACATTATCGAACAAACAACCATTTCGTGGTTTCATGTGATCCAAAACACAAAACCCCGGTCAAACTTGACCCATAATACACTGGTTTAAACTTGACCCGGTAGATACTCCGAGTCAGAGTGAACATGGCTCATAATCTCTTCTTTTCGATTGACCCACTTAACTCTCCTGGTCAAGGGTGATCAGCAACATACTCATCTGGGTCAAACTGACCCAGGATCAAGTAAGTAGTGACTTTCTGATCTCTTTGCGCCAGCCATCATTCACAAAAAGTAGCATCAAAACGTATTACGTAAAACTGTTACACCGTTTTATTTTGGCCACTTTCGAAGTCACGACTTATTCTAGGGCTAATGCTCTGTCCTATTTAGAGAACTTGTGCTTTCCTTTTGGCTTCAAAGACAGATGGACGGAGCCCAAGTCAAAACCGCGATTTCGAAAAGGGTCTTTATTGGATTGAGGAGAGTAAAACTCTATGATCGCTATCGCTCTCAATTTTGTAGCCTTTGCTTCTCTCTTCGTCTTTGAGATTTGTAACATTTGGTTTATGGAAAACAAAAAGCAGAATTTATAACTTTCTTTGATATAATATGTATCACTTGTCATTAACTGTTCATGGATGCTGTACGTACAAAGCTAAAGTAAACAACACAAACGAAATGACTGAGGCCAAAGTAGGAGGGGGAAAAAAACTTCAGAAGTAGGCCGAAATGGACAAAATCCATCTACATTCCTTGTCGCCTTATTTATAAACAAAATGCCTTTGTGCAATCCAGGAAATTTCCTGTCAGGCATTTTGCTACTTCGATATATTTTTACGAGAATCTAGTTTTTGTGTGATAGAAGTTGCAACAAGATTTCAATGTTTGTAAATACTTAAAAAAAAAAAAAAAAATACAACAGCTGAACAAGTTTTCAGGTGTGACCTCTTTTCTTCTTAATTCTACCTACATGTCTAGTAGTGAACGGCTGGCAGTATAATGTAAAGTGCGATTTAATCGAGTAAACAGGAAGGCAGCTAACCCGGGTAATAGACAGCGCAGCCGACAACAAGCTACATACTAAAAAATAATATGCATGTAGAGTTTGACAGTACCGCTTTGTCACGTTGATTGCATGATACATTAGCCCTGACAGCCCTTCACTTTCGTATTATGTTATACAGTGACGTCCTGGATATTACACTCTAAAAACAAAAGTGCAAAATACTGGGTGCTTAGCAAGTGTGTGCACCTGAAGTGCACAAAGCAGCACCAATAGTGTTACATTTTCTCCCACAAAGTAGAAGTGCTGAAAAGTACGTGCTGAATATGATTGCTGAACAGTGAGGCTTCCTTGACTGCACCTGAGGTGTTAAATTAACACTTTGTATACTGAAATGGCAATACCAATTAGCACCTATCTTCGGTGTTATGCAAGACTGTTTTTGATTGGTCAATTGATGTGAGGTGATCACGCAGACTTTCGCCCGCCGCCATGTTGATGCATATGCCCTCTGTGTAACTTTACACGATCGTTCAGCAAATTTGACAAGGTAAGCAAACAATAAATTGATTATTATACCGAAGATGGTTTTATTATCATGCATGGATCACACTGAAGTTACACTTGCTTTTGTTGATGACAATATTTTAAACGATTTCGTCTAGTGAAAAGGCCCGTTCTGATTCAACATTGTTCATGAATCATGTGCGTCGATTGCATGGGCATGCAGCATGCATGCATGGAGGCCATGGCTCGCGTGTCGTTAAACCTACAGGTCGAACGTATAGTCCACGTACGATCCAGCCCCATATAACGTGCAGTAAAATCCTTCATTATGGGCCTGTGAATTTATATAACAAGTAGGATTTGATGAGTCGTAATCTGCATTTTATATTGCAATATAACTAATAAGCACAGGAGGCATACCCTAGATATATTTTATTAAACTCCTAGCTTTAGTGATTTTCCATAGATTAAAAGGTCTAAATTGTTTTTAACAGGTCACCACATTGCTTGAGGAAGTGCTGAGCAGTAATACCACAAAGCAGCCCACTCTCATTGCCTTTGTCGCCAAACCACAGATACATCAGATCGTTTTGAAGATAAAGAACTACCGCTTCCCCCTTCCATCATCGAACATCACATCAGCTGTGGATATACTCTTCAAGAGCCACTGCACCTTCAACTTTGAATATTCTGCTCAACTACCCAACTTCTTTGGCTACCTGCAAACTCAGATATACGGACTGAAATATTCAGGCAAGGTGCCACCACGAGTCATTGAATTTATAGCCAGGGCACTCAAGGTACTGTGAGTGCTTATCACATGGAGAGTTTGAAGCATTGTTAGTATCTTGTTCCTTTAGATTGGTGTTTTTATACATTTGAAGTTTTCGGATTTCAAAACAAGGAATCTGAGTGTTAACTTCTAATAAGAGTGAAGTTGGTTTGAGGTGATTTATTGCTGTATTATGTTGATAGAAGGCAATTAATCATTCTGTATTTCAGATACACATTTTAAATCATTCTCTTAATTCAAAATAGGCAAGTGTTTTTTGTACAACTTTTGAAACTATAACCAGGAAACCTAAATTTTACATGAAGGTTCCCAGCCTTTTTTAAGCCTACAAGTCTGATGGTAGAAATCTAAATTTAGGACTTGAGACATCAGTTTGAGAGTAAATTGTGTGGCATATACCTAATACTACTTTTAATTGCGGTGCTTTTGTTAATTTATACCTGAACTTTGGGGCATTGTATTCATGAAAAAAAGGATAATGGTATACTGGTTTTTTTGGACGGAAGGAAACAGTCTCTTAATATTATAAATACAATTTTCAATTAGGCTAGACAAAAAAATAGTTGTGATTGCTATTGCCACACACCCTTTCACAAAGAAATCATGTAAATCTTTGTTATAAAAAACCCAGAAATAGTACCCACGTTCTTTCAAACGTAATAGGAAACACAACTGTTGTTTTGTTTGGCCTTACAACAAATGTGTTTTTTAATGCTGGATTTCCACACTGTTTGGGCCTACTTGATAGTCATTGATATATTGTTGGAGTGTGTAAAGAGTCAAGTTGATTTGATGTGATGAAAACTTATGCTGTATAATTTTGGTAGGGTTTTAACCTGTTCTGTGTCAACCTTCAGTTAGAAAATCTCAGGGGCAGATACAGAGGCGAGATATTGGGGGTCAAACACCTCCCTTAATCTAGGCCCTTTTGTTTTAGTTTATGCTAACAGTCTTATTTACAAGCTGATTTCATGTGTCTGTTTTGGGGAGTTTTTTTGGTCTTGTTTATTATGCTGGGGTGGTCTTTTGGCTTTTGCACTGAAATAATCAGACCAGGGTCACTGCAGAAACTTGTTAGTGGTAAGAAACAAAATTTGAAACAAATCTGTAAAGCCTGAACACCCCCCCCCCCTCTGTAAAAATTAATGGATCTTATAATATTTAGAGAAGTTTATGTATTTGTACGTTCATGTATTGCAACTGAACTTCTCAAATTTAATATGTTCTCATGTTTCTGATAATAAAATTTTACATAAACATGTACATGTAACTCAGTTGAGTACATTATTTTGTGTCCTAGAGTTGCTGAAAATAGCACCTGACAGTAGCACCTAACGTGCTCTAGTTTAGCTCTTATGGGTGCAGCACCTCAATGACAGTAACACCTAAAGTGCTCTAGTTTAGCTCTTATGGGTGCAGCACCTCAATGACAGTAACACCTAAAGTGCTCTAGTTTAGCTCTTATGGGTGCAGCACCTCAATGGCAGTAGCACCTAAAGTGCTCTAGTTTAGCTCTTATGGGTGCAGCACCTCAATGACAGTAGCACCTAAAGTGCTCTAATTTAGCTCTTATGGGTGCAGCACCTCAATGACAGTAGCACCTAAAGTGCTGTAGTTTAGCTCTTATGGGTGCAGCACCTCAATGGCAGTAGCACCTAAAGTGCTCTAGTTTAGCTCTTATGGGTGCAGCACCTCAATGACAGTAGCACCTAAAGTGCTCTAATTTAGCTCTTATGGGTGCAGCACCTCAATGGCAGTAGCACCTAAAGTGCTCTAGTTTAGCTCTTATGGGTGCAGCACCTCAATGACAGTAGCACCTAAAGTGCTCTAGTTAAGCTCTTTCTGAGTGCTACTAATGTAGCACGCATGCTCGTGCTAAACCAGCACTCCAAGTGCAGTCACTATACAAGCTCTTAAAAGTGCTAAATATTGAATCTTTAAGTGTCAGAATTAGCACTTCAATTTTTAGAGTGTAGGGTCCGTTTCTGGGGCGGAAAATTTTCAAAGCTTCATAACTCAAATCTGACCTGCAAGAAGCCACTAATTTTACCGGATTCATATTCCATGGCAGCATACATTTTTCTGCGGTGGGTTTTGGTCGTCATTATTTCACTAGAACGACGGATTTGTAAGAAATATAATGATGACCAAAACCCACCACAGAAAAATGTATGCTGCCATGAAATATGAATCCGGTAAAATTAGTGGCTTCTTGCAGGTAAGATTTGAGTTATGAAGCTTTGAAAATTTTCCGCCCCAGAAACGGACTCTACTATTTAGGACTCTGTATCTGTGTACAGCACAGAGGAAGAGTCCTATATAGGCCTAGTATTACATGCTCAAACTTTGTTTTCCAAAAAACAAAATCAAGTGATGAATCTATACGGTTTTCCAACTTTTTTTTTTAAAAACAAAATCAAGTGAAGAATATTTGGGGTCTTGACAGTACCATGAATGGGCAAAAAATAAACTAGGAACAAAATAAATTTCACCGACAACTTGTCCATTCTGGCTCGTCACTCACTCACGAGGCCGCCATGTTGTTGTCGTTTTACTTCGAGGCCTAATTGCTGTTGCACGCCTCAATGGGTTCGCTAATTGCTTATTTTTTCTCGCCATAATTAATGTAAACCCTGTCGGGTTGTTTTCATATTGTAAAGCGCTATGATCATGCCTCTTTTGGAATAGCGCTAATAAGCACTGTTTATTTTTTCCTGGAAGTTTGTTCATAGTTCGTCTAATTTTCCACGCTGATTGGTCACGCTCATTATAACAAAATGCCCCAAATGTGTTGACGTCATTATAACGAAACTTTTCAATGGAGGCCTAGTTGTTTTGTCAATATGTTCCATAGACTGTAAAGATTTCGTTACGATCAAATGTTGGCCGGTGCGAACAACAAAAACAAATGTAGTTTGATGACGTCATGATGACTTCACATACAAAATGTGCACAATCTACAGTATTTATCAAAGCCATAAAGAAACTAAACGTTCATAACCATCTTTGGTTGAATTGCTACCGATTTTTAAAGATTAAAACATAGTAATAATAATAATGGGATGTAGTGGCACCCGAGGACGTCATCGTGACGTCATTGCATTTTTTCACAATTTCAATAGGTTGCACGTGTTTATACGATTTAATAACTGATTTTGAGTTTGCATGTAGTACTCAAACATCTCTGGAGAAAAAAGATCGGGAAAAGATGAAGACGAATCATTCGTAAAATAACAACAAGGTTTGGGCATACTGCCCAAACCCTTATTAATAAGGGAATCAATGTGTGGTGAAGAGGTTTTAAACTAGTGGTTTAAACCCGCCGAGGCCTGGTTCTTGATAATATCACCGAGACGAAGTCGAGGTGATATTATCAAGAACCAGGCCTCGGCGGGTT
Source organism: Pycnopodia helianthoides (assembly GCA_032158295.1). NCBI lineage: Eukaryota > Metazoa > Echinodermata > Asteroidea > Forcipulatida > Asteriidae > Pycnopodia > Pycnopodia helianthoides. The sequence goes on from CM063257.1 coordinate 6,793,271, forward strand.
TAAACACTAGTTTAAAACCGATTCAACACACTTTGATTCCCAATCATAAATACCTTTCTCCTAAAAAATCCAAAAACCTTGTAAAAGTTGAGAACAAATCTGACAGTTTAACCTTAGCTCACCTCGACTCGGCGTTGAATTTCTATGCGTGTAGAAAAACCGCGTCGCGCAATTTTCGAACTTGCGCGCTTAAGTTTCAAGCTATCGCACGCAAGTTTCCAATATAAACTGTCGCAGGTATTTATGAATAATGATTTAAAAACACTTATTGTACACTAGCTGTACTGGTTTTTGTTTTACAAGCAAATTAATGGGTATTGCACTGGACCCTTCACATGAAATATGCTAATTACATTCACGCATGCGTACAGACACTATTGGTTGACAAACGCTGTAGAGTTGTGCACTAGGCAGACGCTCAAGCGCGTTTGCGTCACGCTACCATCAGTCACATACAAAAAGGCGCGATGTTTACCCCTTTTGCCAACCAGTAGGAAGAGTGCGCATGCGCTATGTTCCATTGACATATTTCATGGGAAGGGTCTATTGCATCAGGGATAAATAAATATGTAGTAGGTGATTCTCTGATGTTGTTACTTACGTCTTAGGAAAAATGCTGAGTCGAACTAAAGCCTTGTTTGGGAGGATTCAATGCTTCAAGATGTCAAGGGGAAAAAACGAAATCTGCTTCAAGGATACACAATATGCCGGCAAGAATGACGAACTCAAAAAAAAAACGTATACGCGCAAACGCACATGTTAAACATGACGCACATGACGCTCGCAGTTTGTACGCTCATTAGCAGATTGTGCGTTCTCATTTGCTGCATATTTGGTTCGATGACGCATAGAAAAGAACAAACGCTTTATCATGCAAATAGCCGTACCATTGCCGTACAAAATTTCAAGCTTTTGTATTGGTTTGTACATAAACATGGATGTGCCCACACGGCTTCTAAACCTTAGTGCGTGTATAACGGGGTGTTAGCGCTCTAGTCAATATATATTATACACATATGGACTGGCAATGAGGTCACTAGAGCACGTCTATTCCCCGAGGGACTGTGAGTTACCAGAAGAGGGGCCTATTTCTGGTAACTCACAGTCCCTCGGGGGATTAGACTTGCTCTAGTGACCTCATTGCCAGTCCATATGTGTATACTGTTTCATAAGCACTGTGTATTATTGTGTACAACAAAATTATTATTACTATTCCGATGCATTGTTACGGTACCCGCTGTAAGGATTTGAACTGATTGAATCTTAAAACAAGATTAGGCCTAAAATCCCCACGTCCGTGTTGCGTATTGCGTATTGCGGGTTGCGTATTGCGTATTGCGTAATCCGTATAAAAGTTGTACGCATCGAGGAGCAGTTTCATGTTCTTAAAAGTATGTAGATTGTTTTACAAACCCGTTGTCATGGCTTTATATAGTTGTCCCTTTAAACAGAAACTTTTAGTGGTCTGTCGTCGTAATTGATTAAGGCAAATATATATTATACGCAATGCTTTCCATTAGCAGTGCAGAGACAACGCAAGTAGGATACCAGTACACACCATCAGTCGAATTGTACACTATTTAGTACATCATTCGCTCGATGTATAGCTATAATAATAATAGAGGAATGATTTACTTTGATGGAAATGCACTGGTTAACTTGATGTGTGCGAGGGACTTGACACAATCTTTGCTAATGGGAAAAACCTTAAAGAGTTGATAACATTCAAGCACGATGGGATCCAGTATAAATTTGGACGAGTGCAAGGCACAAGAAGCTGAAAATATCAGCGTGGGACAGTTTCTGAGCGGATCTTTAGTCCAGTCGATACCTTCATCGTGACCGTTCTGATACCAATAATATTGGGTTTCGGTGTTTGCACCAACTTTTCACTTTTATTTGTCTTTCTCCGCGTTCCCAGACTTAGGTCTGAGACTGATGTGTACTTAGCACACTTAGCATTGTCTGATGTGCTCTTTTTGATCTTGTTTTCTGCGTACGATATCGGGAGGTTTGCTGCTTCACCGTTGTTAGATCATCAACCGTTCAGCAGTTCTGCTGAGTGCATAAGTTTTAATTTTGCAGTTAATACTACAATGGTATCATCCATTGCGCTGGTAACCATGGTGTCCTTTGAAAGATATCTCGCACTATGTCATCCAATCCAACATCTTAAGATACGCAGTCGGAGACGAACCTACAAAATGGTTGCAATCTGCTGGGGCATTGGGGCGGTGTTTGCCGTACTCATAACTCCAAATTTCGCCAAGTACGGCGTGGAATGTCTACGGTGGCCTGAAGATGACATGTCGAATGGATTCCCGTCACATATTGCATACTGCACTTACATATTTCAATGGACGGAGTTCATCGGCGAACCCCTGCTAAACATTCCTTGGTGTATTGCAATGATCGGAAACATGTACATGTATGTTCGCATCATACGCGTGTTAAACAAACGCAAGGGTATTAACGCAAATGGAATGACTGCAGAAGCTAACGCAAAGGCGCGTGCAATCCGTAACCAAGTCGCAAAAATGCTGGTATTCAACGGTATGGTGTTCTTCATATGCCAGGCTCCTTTCGCTTTGTCAAATCTTTCATCATGGATCTGCGATATTGCGGATATTGACAATTCGTTAAATGATGCTATCGGGATTTATGTAGACTGGATCGTCTTAATCCCTTTACGGATCAACACTGTTGTTAATCCACTAATATACTGCGCGTTTAATTCACAATATAGAGCTGCTTTTTTGCAAGCCTTCGGATGCAACAGACTCCGTGGGCAGCACTCGGCCAATCATCCAACACATGTTAACCATGCCGCACGGAGCGTCTGTCCTAAGGAAACCGATGGAACTAGGCTGTGAAACGGCAGAGAATTTTTGAGAACAAGGTTTGACCGAGGTCGTTATTAAAAATAGAAATGCTATACCACCAAAATACATGCATGCCTTTTTTTGTTTTGTTAAGTGATACACAAATCTTACGTACACATTGATTGCATCCGTATTGCGTATTCTTAAAATTCATGTGTAGGTAAATTAATATGCAATTATAGTTTGGGCCCAATTTCATAGAGCTGCTTATGCAGAAAATATAGCTTAACAAATTTCTGCTCAGCAGGAACAATCATGATACCAGTCGCAAAAGGTACATGTGACATGGTGTGTTGGCCGGTAACCATATCCTGGTAAGAAAATTTGAATTGTGCTGAGCCACTTTTTGTGCTTAGGCAGCTCTATGAAATTGGGCTCTGGTCGTAAAGCATTTATACTTTTAATAACGTCCTCGGCCGGGTTTTGTCTCACTTGAACCTTAGCACGATAAGTTCCTAAACCAATATTATTTTATAGATGTCTATAAACCTAACGGAAGTCGTTTGTTTCAAAATTAAGTCGATTTTAATGACGTCTCATGTGTCGCATTCCTTGGCATCTTGGTCAATTATGAAACAAGTAGGCTTATCAAAAGTACGCGCCTAACCCCCTATACCCAATGCGTATTGAGTCCGTCATCCGTTTCAACTGCTCCTCGATGCGTATAATGGATTGAAATACGCGTCATTGACCGCCATCTTTGATATAAAACAATGGAAAAGTGCACTCGTGTACGCGCTACGCACCACTCTCAGCCAATGATAGCCCCTCACGCGTGTACAATTCATCAAATATGGCGGTCATTGACGCGTATTTTATACGGATTACGCAATACACAGTATGGACGCGTGGATTTTAGGCCTAATTAACACTGCTCGGGTATTTGCTCAAATACTGCGTCGTCTGGTGTAGTCGTACATCAGGCAGCAGTGGCGAGTACGTGGGGCAAAGTCATACATCACTTCCACGTGCCCAGAAAATCTTTTCCAACTACTTGTTAATGAAGTAGGGTGACCAAGTATATCTGCGGTCTGTGGACAAACTGCCATCACTTAGGCCAAATAATATTTTTAAAAAACATGTTAAGCGTCCCCGCCGGCTTCCGTAAAAAAAAAAATGTTTAAAGGGTATATTTTAATGATCTCTGACGAAACAAATTAACTTTAGAATGTTACGATTGTATTTTTAGATTTTAGCACACACACACAAAAAAAAACGTTGGAAAAAGCTGGCAACCATTAAGAAAAATAGCCCGGCCGGTTGTCTTAAAAATTGTGTTGAGAGGCCTTTTTTGATTTTTTTTTTTTTAAAGACCCTCCTTTTTCCTTTCTATTAAAAAGGCAGGACGCGAAACATGTTTTTGTAAAAATTATTTTGCATTATATTGGTATATTAACTGAGGAATTCCGCACGTTGTCGATGCCAGCTCCAGCTGCCTCTGCTGCATGTTTATGGAAAAAGACTGAATTTGTCTGCAAATTCAGTAATTGATTAATTTTCATTGTATATAAGTTCATTTTGGTGTTTTCGAACTGTTGGATGTTAAAGCTCTTGTTATCGTTCTTTGAATGAGATTGCCTGTTGCATTTGGTTGTACAACTTCTAAATACCTTTTGGAATTTGGTATTGTCGCAGTAAAGTGTCGACTTTTTGAGATTTAAATTTTCATGATAGTTCAGATGGTTTTATTGATTTGTCAAAGTTGATGAATCTATTCTTAATCAATTCTCAATTCTTTTTATGCCAACTTGAAAATCATTTTCTCAGTTTGCACTTTGCACACAATAATACAACAAGTTAAAATGATTGTATACATGTAGAAACACAAACTCGTAAATGCTAACAACATGAACAACGACAAAAATATAAAATTGAACAGCATGTTTTTTAAAAGGACGAAAATAATAATTAAAAAAACAACTATCGAAAGCAGCAAATGGGCAATGTGTATAGGGAAAGGGGAGGGAAAACACTATGGAATATGTGAGAGGTAAAGAGGACACGTAAGGTGACAGGAAGGAGGGGAGGGGGAAACAGTACAAAGGAACACATGACAATGCCAAAGGGAATATAGATGCGCTGTCTAAGACTCTAACAAACCGAGTAGCGATTGTTATGCTAACATAGTGAATAAACAAGTGATTCAATTATTTATTCAATATGTTAGCATGAAAATCGTTACTCGGTTTGTACATTCGAAAAAGTTACTCATCAATCAAAAATTAGTAGAAAAATAAAAATGCAGAAGTATGTGTACATTTTTTTTAAACATAAAATAAAAAATAAAAAATAAATATACACTGGAATGACAAATCCACAGAATAAAAAAACCATCAATGATTAAATGAAGGATGCATATGGCCAATGCATGATTTATTGACTTGGAAAGGGAGGGAGAAGGGTGGGGATGGGGTACAGGGAGGTGGTTGGGGATAGAAATGCTGCATGGGAACAAGAGAGAGGCAAGGGGGACATGAAATTGGGAAGAATGTGGAGGAGGAGGAGGGGAGGGAGGGAAAACAATACATAGGTGTTGGAAAGGCCTAGGGGAACATGAATAGGGAAGGGACAGGCCAGGCAACAATACAACAGCAACAAGTCGTATAGAATAAAACTGTTGTTAAAAAAATTAATTGCTCTCGGTACAAAAGAGTTTTAATATGAATTGAGAAGGGGCTGGAATGGCAGAAGATAGTTAAAGCAAAAGATTATAAAGACAGTTGTGTTTGTATTTTTATCTTTATATTTGTTTTGTGTGTAAGGGGAAATCGGTGTTATGATTACTTGCCTATCCATTTGTTCCCTATTCCATTTGTTCAGTGGCGAGATTGGGGTTTCCTAATTATTGTGTGTACTTAGTTTGTGAAACTTTGTTTTCAGCAGTTTTGTAGTTTTGTGTTAGCCAAATGCTTGAACTAAACCGATTCAATGTGTATTTCTAACCTTTGTGTGAGTTTTTTGGTCTGATACTTTCACCATGTATTTTACCATTTATGCCTGTATTGTAATAAGCACTCTTAGTGGCGAGTGTCACTCTAAAAAACAGTGTTACTCTCATAATTGACCCGGATCAGAGTCCCTTGGAGCCTGACCTATTTCTAGGTCAGTGTGACCGCCGGATTATGTGTAAAAACTACCAATTTCTAAACAGGTAATTTTGAGTCTCACTTCCGAGTGAGACTTGAACTGGATTCCGGGTCCCGGGAAGCCTGCAGGCTAACACGAAAAGTGTTTTTTTTTGTATGGGATTTCAACTCGGACTCTACGTCAATTTGACTCATTTATTGGTCAGTTTGACACAGATTCCGGGTCATATTGACCCATAAATTGATCATACTGACCCAGAATTGGGTCAGGCTCCAGGGGACCCGGACGTTTTTAGAGTGACAGAAAGGACGTTCCGGTAATACTGTGTATCAGTAAGTACTTGATGTAATATGATGAGTTTTCATGCCGTGTGCGCAATTTGTTTTCCGTTTCGACAATCATCAAATCCATTAAAGTTGAACGTCAAGGGGCGGTATTCTACTCTGTTAAGTGTACCCTTGACAATTGTTTGTGGGCAACCATTACAATGCCAAGGCTTGCCTTTTAATTATTTTTTTCCCATTAGCAAGATCCCTTTGCATTAGAGACCCTTGATGGCCTTTCATGAGAAGAGACAAACAATAGTTTTGTTTTTGTAATCAGTATGTGAAGGCACCTGTCCTTGCTACCAGCAATGCAGAGACAACGCAAATAGAATATCAGGACGAACAGTCAAATCTTTAATTTAATTTAATATTTCGTCAATCTTTCTTTAAATAATGGCTATTAAACTAATTGAGGACCGAGAATGCACTGATATCAACTTGATGTGCACGAGGGACCTGATGACACAACATTTGCTAATGGGAAAAACCTCAAAGAGTTGATAACATTCAAGCACGATGGGATCCAGTATAACTTTGGGTGATTGCAATGCACAAGAAGCTGAAAATATTAGCATGAGGGCAGTTTCTGTGGATTTATCTCCCTACGCTCGGGCATCCGGCCGGGCAGAGTGTTGTGAGAATGAGGCCTCGTGTCTACGGTGGCCTGACAATGACATGTTTATGCTGACTGGGGGTAACATTATCGAACAAACGACCGTTTCGCGGTTGCTTGTGATCCACACCACAAACCCCGACGGAACTGGACCCAGAATACACCGGTTTAAAGTCACCTGGAAATAGATTTTTTTTTTTTAAACATAAGAGTTTATGTATATTAACAATAAAACAGTTGTTGGAGTAATTGTTTGTGAGATTATATGTAAAAATAAAATATAAAGTTGTTCGGGGGTGACTCCGCCCATCCCCTTTTGTGACGTCAATCAAGGCAAACTTCGCCTCGATCGAACATCGACCCCCCTCGAATTTGCTTGCGTTTACGTTGTAAACACACGTGCAAGTAGGTCCCAGTAGTGATCTTGTACGTTTCGAAAAAGGGGGTTTTTCTTGCATTTTCCGGCCATGCCGACCAGATGTATTGCTGCTGTATGCTGCTAAACAACTAATGATTGGATCAGTCTGCATTTGTTTCCTGCAGATCCCAAGTTTAAGCGGTTGTGGGCCGCAAAAGTCAGACTAACGACGTCGTTTTCGGCGCGATGTGCCATGTATGAATTCCTCGGTTTTCGATTGAGACCGCGCAGAAGCCAGCTAGTATACGCTAGCTAGTACATGTATACTGTGATGTGGGTGACGTCCGCATACGCATCATACCGAACAGGTACCCAGACGTAATGTACGGGGCCAGACTACATTTTTTTCTTCTTCAAATGTCGTGCCTTGATTGACGTCACGAACAGCGCCACCATGTGTCAAGGTAAAGGGGGCCTTCTCTTAAATTTGTAATTAAAATAAAAACTAAAATTTAAAAACTTTAGTTAACTGTTATTTCACATTTCACTCATCAAAATACATAATGATGACAAAAGCTTTGTTTTTACAAAATACCACTGCCAGGTACCTTTAAATTTGACCCAGAAGATACTCCGTGTCAGTTATGCCCAAACCCTTATTAATAATAATAATAAAAAAAAAACACTTTTTGTACACCAGCTTATACACTGTTTTTTTAAACAAGCAAATTAACGGGTGTGCATACAATTGCATCAGGGATAAAAACTATTGATTCATTTTAACCATATACACTAATGTGTCATAAGCACTGTGTATTAATGTGTACAAAAAAAATAATTATTATTCCGATGCCATTATTACAACCATTGTTACGGTAACTGCTGAAAGGATTCGAACTGATTGAGTCTTAAAACAAGATTAGGCCTAAAATTCACATGTCCGTATTGCGTATTGCGTATTGCGTGATCCGTATAAAAGTTGTACGCCATAGATATAGAATATAATACCTAGATCGGCCGCGCGTACATACGCGCCATAAGCCGTACACAAAAATTCCTGGTTCTTCATGGACGCGCTATAAAGTCACGTGCTGGTGGTAACGCACTGAAGATTAACATGGAAGATTGTCCTTAAACACACGGTGGGCTATATTATTTGACAGGTTTGTGGCACAATTTAAAGACCCATTTCTTGGATAAATGACAAAAAGCAAGATTCGTAAACTAAACATTAAGCACAAAGGTGTAAGTATAACACGGGCTAGTCATTTATTTTTCACTGGGTAGCATAAAAACACTGCAATGTGCACGTAGACCGTGCATAATTTGAATTACACAATTAAAGAAAACAAAGCAATTACGTATTATTATATCAGTTTGGAGGGTAATTGGGCCTGCGCTAAACGTTGCTCTAGAAATGGGTTCATGTGAACGAGTATAAGTAACAAGTCTTACAGCAGAGTTTTGAAACCGTTGAAGCTTAACAAGAAGAGAGTCGGGTAACCCATAAAACAGACCATTACAGTTATAATGTAAAATCTAGAGAGCTCAAGTTGCGCTACAATTTCCGATGTTTTTGGTTTTTAACTTTTTAACGTTGGCTGAATAAATAATTATAATCTAATCTAATCTAATCTAATAATTTATTCATATGTGCATAGAATAACCCACAGTTTTAAATAAAAGTCTTTTAAAGGAACATTACAGAATTGGTAAGAAAAAAAACTATTAAATTATCACAGATTTACATAAAACTTACACGGTCTAAAGATGATGATAGTAAAAAACATCCCTTGAAATATTTCTGTCTGAAATGCCATAATAATTTGATGAGAAATGAATAAACTAATTTTCCGATTGGAGTTTTATATCGCTCAGTGAGCGTTTTATTCATTTGTTGAATCTATATGGTTTCATGTAAATGTGTAATTGGTCTTTCACTATTTTCTCGTGACCCAGATGGCCGGTCGATCCCAAACCTCTACAGGTTTGTCAGTTTATTTATATCGTGGATTACATAAAGTGTTTACACTGCCAGCAACTGTTTTGTTAGCAAAAACCAATTCTGTAATGCTCCTTTAACAAAGGAAACAATAAATATAGCATACAGGTCTTAAATGACTGGGATAGTCATCGAAGATTGATGGCACTGCATTATCCCGAAAGTAGGTTTTGCCCCACCGCACTTCCAGGCAATCTTTAGCAAAATGGTCGCTGCAAAGCCGGTCTTGTGTAGTGGGACTCCATTTTCTACCGTTCGGGAGCATCCTTTTTATCCGATGAACCCACTCGCGCATCAGTTTTGAGTCTTCATGGGGGAATCCGGAGTGAAATAACAATTATTTAAATTTTAGTTGGAGTTTTTCTCTACAAGCATTAAACAAAACAATGTACGTATCACTTGAGAAGAGTTTAATTAAACAACGACTGAAATCACAACCACTACTACCCAATAATACTATAGCACCGTAAATCCATTCATAACCGTGCAATAAGCACTCTATAGCCTAGAGTAGTATTACTATTAGACCCAAAGTCCCAATGAATATCATCATTACAGCATACGATGGAGGAAAGAAAAGAGTCAACCTGATAAATAACCGAAATGGAGTTCATACACATCAATGGTAATTAGCTAATTGCAAAAATTTAAAATCTAAATAAACATGTAGGCCTACTTACCTATGGTATGTCAGCTTACGAAGGACTCCGGGCCCCTTTCTCTTTTCTCTGCTGAGACATATGGCTGCAGAGCAATTTGCAACCATCCTTTAGCCTTAAAAGGCCTAATTACATTAAATTGTATGAATAATTCGGCTGGAGGAAAGTCACGAAATTAAACCAAAATGATTTTTGCTATACTATAACACCACTTTAAACGTAAACGCGTTCGCACGTCTAGTGCGCGTTCAATGTTTTGACCACCAGCACGTGACCGTTTGGTATCAATGGCCGCGCACATGCCAGAACCCGCGTATGTACGCGCGGCCGATCTAGGTATTATATTCTATATCTATGTTGTACGCATCGAGGAGCAGTTTTATCTTCTTAGAAGTATGTAGTTTGTTTAACCCATAGAGCTATATATATTGACTAGAGCGCTAACTTGCTCTGAGTTTAGAAGCCACCCTGGGCGCACACATGTTTGATGTGTTGCGTGACTACGGAACGATTTAAATTTTAAGAGAGCACACATGGCCGCGAAAATTTTGCATTCGGCGTGCGCGCTTACGTACGCACCATATTTAATCTAACGATCATTGCTCTTGTAAACAGGTGATTTTAGTGATGTCTTAAAAAATATGTAGTAGGTGATTCTCTAATGTTGTTACTTACGTCTTAGGAAAAATGCTGAGTCGAACTAAAGCCTTGTTTGGGAGGATTCAATGCTTCCAGATGTCAAGGGGAAAAAACAAAATCTGCTTCAAGGATACACAATATGCCGGCAAGAATGACGAACTCAAAAAAAAAAAAAAAAAAAAACGTATACGCGCAAATGCACATGTTAAACATGACGCACATGACGCTCGCAGTTTGTACGCTCATTAGCAGATTGTGCGTTCTCATTTGCTGCATATTTGGTTCGATGACGCATAGAAAAGAAACGCTTTATCATGCAAATAGCCGTACAATTGCCGTACAAAATTTCAAGCTTTTGTATTGGTTTGTACATAAACATGGATGCGCCCACACGGCTTCAAAACCTTAGTGCGTGTATAACGGGGTGTTAGCGCTCTAGTCAATATATATAGCTCTATGGTTTAACCATGGAGGAAGAAAATAGAAGGAGTCACATCGCCCAGCCATTTATCTCATAACTAATACGCGCTCGAAGGGCCCATTGGAAATACGTTACGGCCGCGCGCTGCGCGCCCCAGTTTTACGAGCGCGACAAACCCTTTATGTACAATGTCTTTTGCCGCTCAGCCTGCTTCAGCAGGCCTACATAATTGGAGGGAAGAAATTTGTAAACAAACGAATAAACACAAAACCCATGCGCACTACTATTAGCGGGCTTTTTACATTGCGCAGTTCGTTGTTTTCAACAGCAATTTTTCCTCCGAGTATTTTGATGTTTTGATCGTCGAATTTGGCCGATCCGAAGCTGACTTACGGTAAATATAACATTCAGATATTACAAAAAAGGGTCTTTTTAGCAACTTATTTGAAGGATATTTCCGGTTGTTACCGGAAGCCAACCAATTGACAAATTAAAAGACGTGTTGTTTAGCTTTCATAATTTAAATCCTCCTATTGTGTGCGATGCTGTGCACTGAAAATATTTCAGTGTTGGATTCGTAGGTCGAGTTGGATCGTGAGCAAGTCTTCCGTGTAGTGTAACAGGGAATTGACATCCCGCAATCGTGTATTGTGCGCAATGCGCATGTGCAAAGAAATTCTGGCTCGATAATCGGATTAGCGCGCACGTGGGCGCCTGCTGTTTTTAGGACGCGCGGCAAAAAACATTAATCCTTTGATATGCCTTCGTTGTGACTCCTTCTATTTTCTTCCTTGGTTTAACAAACTGTACCTGACAGAAACTGACAGTGGACTGGCGTCGTCATTGGTTCAGGCAAACGTATATAATACGCGATGCTTTCCACCAGCAGTGCAGAGCCACGCAAGTAGGATACCAGTACACACCATCAGTCGAATTCGTATACTAATACATCATTCGCTCGATATATAGGTGTAGTAATAATAGAGGAATGATTAAGCTTGAGGGAAATGCACTGGTTAACTTGATGTGTGCATAGACTTGACACAATCCCTGCTACTGGTTAAAATCTCAAGGAGTTGATAACATCCAAGCACGATGGGATCCAGTATAACTTTGGACGATTGCGAGGCACAAAAAGTTGAAAATATCAGCGTGGAGACAGTTTCTGAGCGGATCTTTAGACCAGTCGATACCTTCCTCATGACCGTTGTGATACCAATAATATTGGGTCTTGGTGTTTTCACCAACTTGTCACTTTTATTTGTCTTTCTCCGCGTTCCCAGACTTAGGTCTGAGACTGATGTGTACTTAGCACACTTGGCGTTGGCTGATGTGCTCTTTTTGATCGTGTTTTCTGCGTACGATATCGGGAGGTTTTTTGCTTCGCCGTGGTTATGGCATGAACCGTTCAGCAGTTCTGCTGAGTGCATTATTTATAGCTTTGCATTTAACACTACAATGATATCATCCATTGCGCTGGTAACCATGGTGTCCTTTGAAAGATATCTCGCCCTGTGTCATCCAATCCAACATCTTAAGGTACGCAGTCGGAGACGAACCTACAAAACGGTTGCAAACTGCTGGGGCATTGGGGCGGTGTTTGCCGTACTCATAACTCCAAATTTCGCCAAGTACGGCGTGGAATGTCTACGGTGGCCTGAAGATGACATGTATAATGGATTTCCGACACGTATTGCATTCTGCACTTATATAGTTCAATGGACGGAGTTCATCAGCGAACCCCTAATAAACATTCCTTGGTGTATTGCAATGATCGGAAACATCTACATGTATGTTCGCATCATACGCGTGTTAAACAAACGCAAGGGTGTTAACGCAGATGGAATGACTGCAGAAGCTAACGCAAAGGCGCGGCAAATCCGTAACAAAGTCGCAAAAATGCTGGTAGTCAACGGTGTGGTGTTCTTCTTATGTCAGGCTCCTTTCGCTTTGTTAAATCTATCTGCATGGATCAGCGATATTGCGGATGTTGACAATCCGTTAGATGATGCGATCGGGATTTATGTAGACTGGATCGTCGAAATCCCTTTACGGATCAACACTGTTGTTAATCCACTAATATACTGCGCGTTTAATTCACAATATAGAGCTGCGTTTATCCAAGCGTTCGGATGCAACAGACGCCGTTGGCAACACTCGGCCAATCATCCAACACATGTTAACCATACCGCACGGAGCGTCTGTTCTATGGAAACCGGTGGAACTAGTCTGTGAAACTGCAAAGAGTTGTTGAGAACAAGATCTGGTCGAGTTCGTTATTAAAAGTAGAAAAGTTATACCACCAAAATATAATTGTATGCATAATTATTATTGTTTTGTGCGGTAGATGGCGTTCAAAAATTGTACGTACACATGGATTGAATTCTAATATTCATGTGTAAGTACCTTATTGTAAACGGACAGCCATTTACCGCAAACAAAATTATGCAATATAGTCTGGGCTCAATTTCACAGAGCTGCTTAAGCAGAAAATATAGCTTAACAATTCCTGCTTATTAGGAATCATCAGGATACCAGTCACATAAGGTACATGTGACATGGTGTTTTGGCCGGTAACCATAATCTGGCAAGCAATTTTTTTGTGCTGAGCCACTTTTTGTGCTTAGGCAGCTCTATGAAAACGGGCCCTGGTCGTAAAGCATTTATACTTTTAATAACGTCATCGGCTGGGTCTTGTCTGACTAGAACCTTAGCACGGTAAGTTCCTAAACCGATATTAATGTCTAGGTGTCTATAAAACTTAAACGGAAATCGTTTGTATCAAAATAAAGTCAGTTTTAATGACGTCTCATGTATCGCAATCCTCGGCATCTTGGTCAATACTGAAACAAGTAGGCTTATCTAATGTACGTGCCTTACCCCCTATACCCAATGCGTAATGAGTCCGTCATCCGTTTCAACTGCTCCTCGATGCGTATTAGCTTTTATACAGATTACGCAATACGCAATACGCAATACGGACGCGTATGGATTTATGGTCTAACGCGGCCCGGGTATTTGCTCAAATACTGCGTCGTCTGGTGTAGTCGTACATCAGGCAGCAGTGGCGAGTACGTTGGGCAAAGTCATACATATCACTTCCACGTGCCCAGAAAATCTCATCGAACCACTTGTTAATGAAGTAGGGTGACCAAGTGTCTGCGGTCTGTGGACAAACTGCCATCACTTAGGCAAAAAATAATAATGTTAAGCGTCCCGGGGCCCGCTTCCTTTTTTTTTTTTTTTTTTTTAAAGGGTAAATTTTAACGATCTCTGACGAAAAAAAGAGTTAAATGTTAGATTGTATTTTTAGACTATAGCACACCGAAAAAGCTGGCAATCATCTTGAAAAATAGCCCAGCCGGTTGTCTTAAAAAGTATGTCGGGCGGCAATTAAAAAGAAAAAAAAAACCTAGTCCTTCCTTTTTTACCAAAGGCAGGACGTTAAACATATTTTTTTTTTAAATTATTTTGTTTGCCTTATATTTGTATTTAAATAGAGAAATCCCGCACACTGTCGATGTCAGCTCTAGCTGCCTCTGCTGCATGTTTATAAACAGTGGTGTTAGCTCTTCAAGAAAGAGACTGAATTTTTCTGGACCATCAGTAATTGATTAATCTTCATTGTATATAAGTTCATTTTGGTGTTTGCCAACTTTTGGATGTTAAAATTCTTGTTGTCGTTCATATTTTTTAATGAGACTGCCTGTTGTATTTTTATGTACATCTACTAAATACCTTTTGGAATTTGGTATTGTCTCAGTAATGTGTCTCTAATTGAGCTTTAAATTTTCATGATATTTCAGATGGTTTTTATTGATTTGTCAAAGTTGATGAATCTATTCTCAATAATTATCAATTCTTTTTATGCCAACATGAAAATCATTTCCTCAGTTTGCACTTTGCACACAATAATACAACAAGTTAAAATGATTGTATACAAGTAGAAACACAAACACGTACAATAATGCTAACAACAACAACGACGAAAAAATGTAAAATTGAACAGCATGTTTTTTTTTAAAGGACAGCAAGAATGAAAACAACTATCGAAAGCAGCAAATGGGCTAAGGGTTACTAGGTTAAGGGGAGGGAAAACAATATGGAATATATGAAGTGAGAGGTAAAGGGACACAAAAATTGAGGGGAAGGAGGGGGAGGGAAAACAGTGCAAAGGAATACAAGAAAATGCCAAAGGGAATATGCGCTGTATAGGACTCCAATATTAAAATTATAATGGTATTCAATTATTATTCATCATGAAAGAATGAAATTCGTTACTCGGTTTGCACAATTAAAAATAGTACTCATCAAATAGAAATAAGTAGACACATAAAATCACAAGTAAAAAATTTATATATATATACAAAAATAGAATGGAATGACAATTCCACGGAATTTTAAAAGCATCAATGAGGGATGCAAAATGATGAAAATGCATGAGGAAGGGATGGGAAGGGGGGATGGCGGAGTGGGGGAACACGAGAGAGGCAAAATGGACTCGAAATTGGGAAGAAGGTTGAGAAGGAGGAGAAGAAGGGAACAATACATGGGTGTTGGAAAAGGCCAAGGGGAACATGAATAGGGAAGGGGCAGGACAGGCAACAATACAACAACAAGTCATCCAATAAAACTGTTGTTAAAACAAGAAATTGCACTTGGTACGAAAGAGTATTTAATAATATGAATCGAGAAGGGGGCTGGAAAGGCAGAATATAGTAATAGCTGAAGATATAAAGATAGTTATATTTTATCTTGTGTGTGGGGGAATTGGTGTTATGATAACTTTCTTTTCCTTTTGTTCCCTATTAACGTTCAGTGGCGAGATTGTGGTTTTCCAATTTGTGTGTACTTAGTTAGTGAAACTTTGTTTCCAGCAGTTTTGTAGTTTCGTGTTAGCCAAATGCTTGTACTAACCGATTCAAGGTCTATTTCTGTATAATAACCTTTGTAGTGAGTTTTTTGGTCTGACATGTTCACCATGTAATTTACCATTTATACACAGTCATGTAGTGTAATAAGCACTCTTGGATCTGGGTGTCACTCTAAAAACGGGCTTTACTCTTATAACTGACCCGGATCAAGGTCCTTTAGAGCCTGACACATTTTAGGTCAGTGTAAACCGGATTATGTGTCAAAATTAATAGCTATTTTAAAACTTTAGAGTGAGACAGGACCCGGATTCCGGGAGGCTATAACGGAGAGCGGGTTGTTTTTTAATGGGATTTCAACTCGGTATCTTCGTCAATTTTACTTATTTCTGGGTAATCTTGACACAGATTACGGGTCATAATGAAATTTGTCATATTGTCCTCAGAATCGGGTCAGGCTCCAGGGGAACCGGGCGTTTTTAGAGTGACAGAAAGGACGTTCATGTAATGCTGTGTATTATGTTATACTTGGAAGTATGATGAGTTTCCATGCCGTGTGCGCAATTTGTTTTCCGTCTCAACAATCATCAAATCCATTAAGAAGTTTAATTGAATGCCAAGGGACGGTATTCTACTCTGTTTAATGTACCCTTAATCCATTATCTGTAAGCAACCACAATGCCAAGGCTTGCATTTTTATTACTTTTTCCATCAGCAAGATCCCTTTGCAATACAGACCCCTGATGGCCTTTGCTTTGGTTGATTAAAAAGCCCACCTACAAGAAGAGACGGACACTAGATTTGTTTTTGTGATCGGTATTTGAAGGCACGGGTCCTTGTCACCAGCAAGTAGAATAGCAGCACGATCAGTCGAATCTTTTTTAATGCATTTCGTCAATCCTCCTTTAGATATGGCGATACAAATTTAGGACCAAAAACGCACTGATATCAATTTGATGTGTGCGAGGGACTTGACATAATCGTTGCTAGTTGGAAAAAAACCTCAAAGAGTTGATAACAAGCACGATGGGATCCAGTGTAACTTTGGACGATTGCGAGGCACAAGAAGTTGAAAATATCAGCATGGAGACAGTTTCTGGGGATCTTTAGTCCAGTCGATACCTTCATCATGACCTTTGTGATACCAATAATCTTGGGTCTCAGTGTTTTCACCAACTTGTCACTTTGATTTGTCTTTCTCTGTCTCCCATACTTGCGTCTGAAACTGATGTGTACTAAAGCACACTTGGCGTTGGCTGATGTGCCCTTTTTTTCTTTTCTTGTTGACACTGTGTAGTCAGGTCATCACACAATAAGGTCACCAAACGTTGTCAAAAGTTCAACAGAGTGTGTGATTACGTCACAGCATAAGGTTATCCGGGTGCGTGCTGAGGCCATGTGGTATGGGGAGCCGCATCCGTCAAACTCAGGCAGAAACCCGGCAGGGGTTTGGTTACAGGGTGGACTGGTTACACAAGATTGCTGTAACTGGCTCAATGCTTTTCGAGCATTACTGGTTTTATATTTATATTTATAAATATTTAATTTTTGAGGCAGATGAAAAGTTTAATAATGCACATTGATGAAAAAACATTAAAAGATACACCGAGAGCAATTAAAATACAAAGGAAGGAAAGAGAACCAACCGGAGCCCGAAGGATTGCCTTAAGCTCCAGTTAGTTTTTAAAAAGAACAAAAGTTAAATGAAAACAATAAAATACGAATATTATAAAATTGACAAATACGCATAATACTGGTTGAGTAGAGTTTAGAAGCTTAACTCCACACAGAACTAGAAGTGAAACATCAGGCTTAAGATTTTGATTATAACACTCACCTTGGTCTCGGAGATGTTGGCTGGCATGCAGATTTCCTTTATTTCTGGGAAGGCTGGTAGGAGAGTTCCTAGCTTGGAGCGGGGGGAATAAGCAACGGTCTGTCTCGGCTGTTCCTTACGGGTCATCTCAGTTGACGTGCTTTGGGTTTTTTAAATAAAAGCAAATTTTCAGCTGGGTATAGGCATCTCATCAATGTGAGACTGTTACGGGACACTAGGTGGCAGCAGACTTACCAGGTAGAGTCCATTCATCTCAGAATCGTGCGCATACTCTAATTTACCATACTTCGACAATTTGCTCGGCCCCAGCGCCTCATGCAAAGGCGCTGTGATGGGCTGACGTATGCACAAGCGCTATGGACCCTTTCTCCTGACCTAATAACCCCGGTCACCTCTTCATGTTTACGAACGATTCGACTATCATTGATAATGTAGCTCTATTGTGTAAATCCATCGCAAATAATTATTGTCATTCTCTTAAAATAGTGCTCGATCAATCTTCTTACTTAAAGGCACTGGACACCTTTGGTAATTGTTAAAACCAGTATTCTCACTTGGTGTATCCCATCATATGTGTATAATAACAAATCTGTGAAAATTTGGACTCATTTGGTCATCGCAGTTGCAAGAAAATAATAAAAGAAAAAACACCCTCGTTGCACAAATTTGTGTGCTGTCAGGTGCATAATAAAAGGCTTCAGCTGAAGTCTTTTATTATTTGAGTGCGAAATTACCCCTTTCTCAAAAACTACATAACTTCAGAGGGATCAATTTTTCACAATGTTTTAGACTATCAACAGCTCTCCATTGCTTGTTACTAGGTAAGTTTTTTATGCTAACAACTTTGTTGAATTATTGCAAATAGTGTCCAGTGCCTTTATGAAAGAGAGAAGATCGTTTACATTATCCATGGAACCTCCATGCTTTATCATATCGGGTGTGTACATGTTATGATTGTGCACATTACACTCACTGCAGTACAATCGTTCCCCTCATGCATTACATACTCCACCATGAACAAGTATTTGTACAAGCTCGTCATTCCATCCCAGCGGTCTCGGCTGCGACGGGTGGGGCTGAGCGAACCTTTGTAACAAATTTAACCGGCTATGTCTGCTGCCACCTAGCGTTCCCTGAATGTCATGCCCTGTGGCCCCTTATACTTCTGAAATGGTGCTGTCGTGTTGATGTCCTTACTTAGATAAAACATCAGTTTGATTCTTTTATAGGAATTGAGTATTCTTTGTGCTTGTTTTTATGGTAAACATGGTAAATATTTAATATCTAATGTATATTGATTAAATGTTCTCGTAGATTAATAATCGGTTAACAATCAAGTGAAGCATTTTATTTCAGAAGAGTACGTTGGTTTTGTAATATTAACAAGAGATGTATTAATTGACTTTGTATCCGTTATGGAGTTTAATTGAGAAAACATTTATATTATTGTGATGGGTAATTATAGTTTATAGCCTTTATTCCGAAGTAAAACGGCTTGCGGCAGAGATCCGAACCAATGGCATTCCGCTTTTAGCAAGTAGGCCTGTAATACTTCTCCACATGACGTCATTTTAGTAGGACACCCTCGGCTAGAGGTCAAAAGAAGGTTACTCATTGGCCGTTTCTGTGCACCGCGCGTACTTAGATGTGCGTTTTCTATTGTTAGGTCATCTTTTTACCTCTAAGATGGCGGCGTGATGACGTCAATGCACAAGGTCTATTGAAAACACAATAATCCTCTTTGAAACAAAAATTGTTTAAAACAATATTTTTTTTGCGTGTAATACAAATCGGTTTATATTCTAGAGTGATAACCCTTACCGTCTCAACAGGGGACTTTTGAGACGCTAGGTGGCAGCAGACTTACCAGGTAAATCATTGTTCTCGGCAATGTGCGCATGCTTAGAACTACATAAACGAATAAACGATGGAATTTAACCTGGTAAGTCTGCTGCCATCTAGCGTTCAAAAGCGAAGGATTGCCCAAGTGAAGGATCTCGTAGGATTTGAGCTGGCAGGCCCATGTAACATTGCCTAACACAGAGTCAGGCATTCCAATCGTAACTAAGTCCGAACAACTTGGTGGGCAGTGACATAAGTGAAGAGGTAATGGCTTTGGGCCTGTCAAACTGTCGCTCTAGCCAAACTGCTTAGTCTGTCATCATGCCAGCATGCCCTTACAAAATAGACATTCTGGGGTGATTTTTAGGTATAAACTGTACTTGAATTTATTATTTTTTTTTACATTGTGGGGTAAAAACTCAAATATTTTAATTAAACAGGAAAGATTAATGAAAAGGGACAAAGGAAAATAGATGAGGAAAGCCCCCAACGTCGCTCTATACTAAAGATGTCTGAAGTAATCTGTTTTTGTGGTATTTTGTATTGTGTGAGAATTTTAGAAGTAAGTACAGTTATGGGTTGCACCGTATGTGTAGCCCCCAATAATGTAATCCGAAAGCTAAAGATAGCATGGGAACTAAGTGTAGCCGAACATTGTACCTCTTAACTCAAAAATGTAGACTACGTGTTGGACCTAAACATAACCCTGACGTAAGTCGAGCTAGACTAAGGTATAGTACGTAAACTATTTCTAGCCTCTAGCTAAGTTCATGTACAAGACTGATGGACATTAAAGGAACATTACAAAATTGGGTTTTGCTAACAAATTATTTGCTGGCAGTGTAAGCACTTTATGTAATCCACCATCTACATAAACTGACAAACATGTAGAAGTTTGAGATCGATAGGCCATCTGGGTCACGAGAAAATAGTGAAAACCCGATTACACATTTGCATGAATTCATATAGATTCAACAAATGAATAAAACGCTCACTGAGCGATAAACTCCAATCGGAAAATTAGTTTATTCATTTCTCGTCAAGTATGGCATTTCAGACAGAAATATTTCATGGGATGTTTTTTACTATCATCATTATTAGACCGTGTAAGTTTTATGTAAATCTGTGATCAAAAAGTATATTTTACAAGTTGTTTTCTTACCAATTCTGTAATGTTCCTTTAAGACTCGGGTTACACTTAGGTCTCGGGAAACATTAAAGGACCACACAGTCATGAAAAATTAAAAATTATTTGAGAAGTACCGCGGTGAGATGTGGCCCGGCATCGACGTTTCAAAAGACATATTCTTGTTGTCTTCAGAAGAAACTTTGCATAATGCTACTTTGCTACCATGAAATCGACTGCCATCTCTCCCATTTCATATCAAACATAGTGTAAAATATTATGTATAATGTATTGAATGGAGGGCATAGAATTGTTTAAAATCAATAAAACCAAAAGGTACGAACAGTAATTGAAACAAATAAAATTGTGTCAAACATTTCTTTGGGTGAAGGCTATACTGACCTATAGCCTGCCCGATATGGGGCAGAGGGTCCCCCCAATGTTCCCATACTATAACACACTATTTTCCTCTTGTATAGAACCCCCCCCCCCCATAAAAACCCTCAAAAGAAGTCCTGAGATTCCAAGCACATAATGAAGACACAATAGGGGGTACCCTCTGCCCCATATTAAGCACCAATTGTGCTGACCACACCACTACAACCGAGACCCTTTTAAAGTTTTTTTTAGTGACGTTTGGTTGCCCTATTTCCGAATCAGCAGACTAACCTTCCCTCTGTAGCCAAAGACTGGACGATCCTCCCCGACCCCGACCCCGACCCAATCCCTCCCCTCCTCGGCCCCTCCTCAGCCTCTCCACGGCCCCTCCTCGGCCCCTCCTCAGCCCCTCCTTCTCGTTCTCAATCCCTCCCACATAATATGCACCCTCATCCACTCTTGGTGTTGCTGTCCCTGTACGTAATCAAATACGTATAGCTATATTAAGTAAATACGCAAAAGTCGTGGGGGTAATTTGCACTGAATCAAAAAAACCATGGCAACCCGTTTCCAAGTCGAGAGAATGCATGATGAAAGGACCTATTTGTCAACATACTCTAGCGATCGAATGACTTTTGCTCTTGTCGGTCACCATCAAACATTCCTAACCGAGGGTGAAATCTCACCGTAGCAACCGTACAGTGACGTATCGTTATTATCACTAAGTTACTAAGAACTCGCTTCCGCTGCCAACGGAGTCACAGAAATTCCATTTTACTTAAAAAAAAAAAATTAAAAAAAAGTCAGCAGCTAGATAATATCCACCGAGTTGTCATATTCCGTGGACAAAAATAAATTACCAATGATTTGCAGTGTTCGGATGTTTTACAATGTCAGTTACAACACTCTGTAGTTAACTGGCTCGCAGATTAACTTGAAACGGTGTACAGATAAACAAGCAAAAAACTGTCCACATATTCCTTCAGATTTTTGTTCTCACGAGTGAATTTTCACACTTTTTAGTGACTAATAACCTTTCTTTTCATATTTAACTATTCAATAAGATTAACATTAGCAGAATATCGTGGGCGGGCGGAAATGCCGGAGTTTAAGAGTTCAAATCAAACCTTAAGTTTACAATTTTCCTCGCTTTAAGTTGGATGGGGACTGAACAAGTTTATGTTAAAAAATGCATTTGCTATATTCCAGAATAGTTCCTTTCAATTGTTCTTTTTTTTTTACTTGGAAAAAGACCGAACAAATTTAAATGTGAAAAATACATTTCCTACTTTCCAGAATGTTTCCTCTCAATTGCTCTACATAGTGGCTAAGACAGGATGCGGGGGATCTTGGGGCGAATGCTACCGGAGTACACTCAGGATTTTGTTCCCCACAGGACTCGGGAAGCAGACTCCAAAACCTCCTGGGTCAGCATTGACCCGGAATCCGGGGCCCGGGGGGCCTGGCCCATTTCCGGGTCACCCGGAAACTGCTTTAAAATGGGATTTTTTGCCGGGATTCTGCGTCAGTTTGACCCATTTCTTGGTCATTTTGACACAGAGTCCGGGTCCTACTGACCCAGAAATGGGTCAAGCCCCATGGGACCTGGATCCAGGTCAATTCTGACCGGGAGTTTGTTTAAGTGAACTGAGTAAGCAGTGCGTGCTTGTCACACATTGGTGTGAGTGTAAAACTAAATATTATATTTGCTTTCAATTGAAAACAATTTTTCAAATCTTTTCCCAAGTGTTCATTTATTCGACTTACATTCGAAGTATTTTGAATACTCCATGATGAGGTAATGCTTGTAATTAAAGTTTATTTAATTGAAGGGAGTATTTTGTATCGTTTAATATAAACATACCGTGAAGAAAAGTGCAAACATTTCATTATACTTTTAGGTCACAGTCATTATTGGTTACGTTTTAGGGGAAAAAATGGTTTTGTCAGAGTAAATGTGCACGTTAATAAACATGCGTATTTCGATTGCGTGACTCGAGTGATTTTGGGTCATTAAATGTTATTTCCTTCACTTTGACAGAAGGTGATATTTCTTTGGCTGTTTTGGTTCGGGTATGAATTTTGTAATAAGTGATGTTTCGGATTGATTTTTTTTCTGCTGGATAATTACAAACCCTGTACTTTGTCTCTTTTCTTTATTTTGGCCGTTAACTTATAGCATTCAAAAGTACTTGTATTCTCAGAATTTAAGCCATTCAACATTGGAATAGTCTAGTGGAATGTAAAGCTCCAGTTCAAAGCTTCAGCTGTCAAACACATTGCCTGGTGAACCTGAGTGACACATTTGAAATTTAACACCTGTTGTTTTAAACAAAGGAAAACCCCACATATTAATATATTACATTATAAACAATGGTCTACATATTTTAAGCCATCTGGAACTCACATCCTGCGAACCATAATTTCGGAGTCTAGCATCTTTTTGTGGAGTAATTTTTTGTTTCGCAGCCCGCCTGACAGCTGTCGTCAGAGTATATCACCACTATACAAAGCAAAGCCTGGTAGCTTGTTCACACAACACCGTAGACGAGTGCACTAAGCAATGTCAACGCGGACAAGTGGCATTGCCTGGAGCGTACACCAGTCACCTGCGTCTAGGTACGCCGTACGGTTGTCTACTCAATTGCAAAGCAAACATCAGACCGTGTGGTGTAAAAAAAAAGCGCTGATTGACTGAATGCCTGTGTGCTTTTCGCTGTGTTTACCTTTATAAAAAAAGGACTTGTACTGCCTTAAGAAAGGTTTTGCAAACTGACGGGTTTTTAATGAATAATAGAAGGCAACAAAAAAACCTGACTTATATGTTTTGAGTCTGAATTCATTATTTGCTGTTGGTAAACTTTGAGTTTTTTAATCATAATATATTACACATCGCATACTCGATCTGTCGAGTGGTTCCCTTACTTCGGCTGCTAATGTGACATATTGACACAAAACAAATTAGATCGTTTATACATTTATGTTTCGTTCATAGTCCATGTACCACTGTTGTTTGTTGTAACTATTACAAGTTACTCGAGCCCCAAATATAATTTAAAATGCAATCGGCTTTTTATTCGTATATTTGTTTATTTATTTATTTATTTAATGCTATTAGTGTTATGATTGTTTTGCGGGGGAGGGAATGTTCAAAATATGTATAACTTTGCACATAGCCGCGCTACATTTTGAGAGAAAAGTTATTAAAACAATCGATCATAATTAAAATGAATTAAAACGTAATGGAGTAAAATAAAATATAACATAAAATACTAGTTTAAAAAGCAACAGCATTATAACACATTTCGTAACTCACCTTTCCGTGACTTTACTGGAATAGCTCTCCTCGTAGTAATCCGAAGATTCCTTAACTGCAATTCCATAATAATGATATCTGTCAGAAAAAAACCCAGATTATTATTATTTTGTTCTCTCAAATAACTCTCTCGTTACACCTTACTATGAATTTTTACATGGCAACGCCCACTTTTGGTTTTTTTTACAAAGTAATTTACAGTAAAGATGAGAGTTCCAATTTCTTGCCAATGACTCCAATGTTTAGATTTAAATTGAAGATATCTATTTGTATGTAATGGAGAAAGTTAACAGCTTTCATTTAAGGTATGACACGAACGAAAACTCCACCATTATGATAATTCGTAGGTAAATACAAACTGAGAATGAATTATTGTTGGGATCCCGGCATTATCTCACGTCCATTGGCCAGGTACAAACGATTTTGCATGTTACAGGTAATTTTTGCATTGTCCGTGGCATATGCAAACTTTTTTGTATGTTCTTTTGTTTTAAAACAACATTATCTGTCAATAATCGATCAGAGATAAAAGTCTTTAAAAACTTTCTTTCGGCAAAAAACTGGCCTTCAACTTTAAAAGAAGGTACTAATTTGTATTTATTAATTTTAATGCAGATTGTCTAGCATTCAATAAACACACAGCTCTGGGTCACACTCCCTCTTTGTAAAATCCTATTCTTCAACACTGTAAAAAAAACACTGTGTACATGTGTGTAAGTCCACAATTTGGAGACCGCCAACAACGGGGCTAGATAGCTCAGTTGGTAGAGCGCCATCACGTTAATCCGGAGGTTGCAGGTTCAAATCTCGTTCTAGTTAATTTGTCTTCGTCACCCAAAAATTGAAATAAAATCAATTTCCTTTGTGGTTTAATATTAATTGTACTTAAATAAGGAAAGTATCGTCTTTCTTACTTAGACTGTCCTCGAGTTCCAAGACGCCGCGTTGTCAGTTGAGGAAACTGGTGTCTTATAATCTGAAAGATAAATTTGAAATGCATCTGTCAAAATTCGATTAGAGAAAAAAATCTTTAAAAAACCTCCTCGGCAAAAATCGGGCATTAAACTTTAAAAGAAGGTACTCATTTTTATTTACTTATTTTAATGCAGCTTTTGTTCTGTGCTTGGTGGCTAGACCCATTCATTGTTTTACAAAGCAGCACTACTTATGTGATGGAATACATTATGCCATCAAACAAATTGTAATTATCCAAAACCTAATCTTGTAAAATTTTTAAATTTTGCTATGCGAATAAATCTATTAATGCTGAATGACTTTATGAAATAATTTTGTAGGCATTTGTTCTTTCGCATTATATTATAATATAAATCGATTTAGCAATCCATTTTCATTACTTAATTAGTTGTTGTTTGAAAATGGACAATGTTCACATGCTTCTTCATATAATATTCATTTTTTTGAAAAGAGATTTCTTTTTCTTAACAACGTCCGTTACTCCTTGCTTTATTTTGTTATACATTCTTACTTTCAATAATGGTTGGGACGTGCAGAAAAAAATGTGTTTACTGAAGGCTTACTTGCCTTATTGTGAAAAATGAGATGAAAGTAATTCATCAAACTAGGCTCACATAAGAAAGAAGAGCAACAAAGGTGCGCAAAAATTTCGATTCATGTTCCACCACTAGATTCTGTGGTACCTGGGCCCAATTTAATAGAGCTGCTTAAGCCAAAAAAAAAAAAAATTACTGAACAATTTTCTGTTAGGCAGAAATCAGCAGGATACTAGTCACAAAGTGTGCATGTGACGTGGTAGTTGGGCCGGTAACCTTATTCTGGTAAGCATAATTTTGTTGTACTTAGCGAGTTTTTGTGCTTAAGCAGCTCTATGAAATCGGGCCCTGGGCTGAACTGTAGGTTGTGTTAACACTAAACGTAGCGGCCTAGTACGTGGCAGAAACGCACCGCGTGAGAAAAAGAAACTGATCAAGGGCTGCTTTTGAGTGGAGTCTACCGACCCCACTCGATGGAAGGACAATGGGTACTCTTGTGGGCGGAGTCCTTTGGGGGAACTAGAGTGTCCCTGATGGAGAATGAGACCCCGGAAGATTAAGGAAAAAAGGTAAACTTCTTGGGAGCAATCTCAGGAGTAATTGGGACTGAAGTGCGTGTTGTTTTGATTGAAGGGGGAGGGGGGTCCACAAAGGGACACGTGGGACGCAGATACGCTACTAAGCAATCCCATAACAGACTAGCCATATTAAAAACTATATCAGGGTGGAACTAATGCATTTTTTAGTCTTTTTATTAGTTTAATTCCCTCCAGTCCCCAGTTGAAATACGGCCTATAAAGTATCAAGCTTTAACTCGACAGTGTAAGTCCTGGAGGAGGGGGTTGTCTGCGGTTCTATCAAGTAGCCCCTCAAAATTATATCTTTCCCCCTTCCCCCAATGTCAATTTCTTTTTACATTATACTATCGTACCATCTCTGTTTTACCAACGTTGATTAAACCCTGCGATGCCATTCGTTGTTAATTTGTCTTCGGACGCCTTACAGTACAGCAGCATACTGTACGCTGGGAAAACGTGTATACCTCCTTTACATTATTGATTTCATACCTTTTTCAAAGCTAATAACCTTTCAAAACGTTGTATAATAATTTCTTCATTTTTTTAAAATTCATTTATTATGTTTTTACACTGCAAAATCGCAATTTTTGTTGTACACTACCTTAAGTAAAAAGTGTTTTATAACAGGGGATTCAGACTCCATGGGTCATACTGCCTAAAGGGTCATAGGCCATGTCAATAAGGCCTGTCTGAGGATAAAACTTAAAGGGTTGTTTTTGCAAAAACATTAACGTGTAATATTAAGGAAAATGTGTTTTCGGTCTATAGGTTGCAGAGTTGTAGGCCATCTGAGGGTTTTAATGAATGAAACACGCTGGCACTCAAAGCCTCAAAATCTTACTTACAATGCAAGACCAACTTGTAAAATGATCATCAAATAAAACAGGAAGGTAAATATTGTTGATGTTTTACCTTTCCAAAACTTGCCGCATTCATGGGACTAGTCCGCGTCTTCTCGCAAAAGTCTATGTAGTGGACGTACAGTGTGCTTCTTGGGATGCACACTCCGTCTGCTAACTCGTAATTCAGCTGCAACCTGTTAAAGGAACATTACAGAATTGGTTATTGCTAACAAAACAGTTGCTGGCAGTGTAAGCACTTTATGTAATCCACCATATACATAAACTGACAAACCTGTAGAAGTTTGAGACGATCGGCCATCTGGGTCACGAGAAAATAGTGAAAAACCGATTACACATTTGCATGAAATAATATAGATTCAACACTGAATAAAACGCTCACCGCAGAGCGATAAACTCCAATCGGAAAATTAGTTTATACATTTTTCATCAAATATGGCATTTCAGACAGAAATATTTCAAGGGATGTTTTCTACTATCACCATTATTAGACCGTGTAAGTTTTATGTAAATCTGTGATAAAAAGTATATTTTACAAGTTTTTTTCTTACCAATTCTGTAATGTTCCTTTAATGTTAACCACATGTATTAATATATAACAATGTTAAGGGCAAGCTATATAGTTGCTTGGTATTTAACAATAAGCAGAGAAGATTCAATTTGAAAGCTCACTGATTACAATAGTCACACCAGGGCGTGATTTCACCGAGCGCTGGTATTGAGCTTAAAGGCACTGGACACTATTTGTAACTATTCAAAAAAATTGTTAGCATAAAAACTTACCTAGTAACAAGCAATGGAGAGCTGTTGATAGTATAAAACATTGTGAGAAACGGCTCCCGCTGAATTAATGTAGTTTTTGAGAAAGGGGTAATTTCTCACTCAAATAATAAAAGTCTTTAGCGAAGCCTTTTATTATGCACCTGAAAGCACACAAATTTGTGCAACGAGGGTGTTTTTTCTTTCATTATTTTCTTGCAACTGCAATGACCAAATGAGTCCAAATTTTCACAGATTTGTTATTTTATGCATATGATGGGATACACCAAGTGAGAATACTGATTTTTGACAATTATCAAAGTTGTCCAGTGCCTTTAAGTGTTAATCGATCTTAATGGCTATGCAAATAATGATGTCACGATACAAATCATTATGGTGATTCTGACACCTCGTCGTTAGATGAATCTTGTAAGTGATTTGTGATCTGATCCCAATTTCATGGTTCTTCTTGCCACATAATTCCGCGCTTGCGCTCATGGAGCCCAGACACCGGCTCAATTGTGCCCCGGGAGTCTTTAGAATGATATGGTTAATCGTTGGACGATTTGGGTAAAGCCAGTGGCGTATGGTGGCAAGCGGGGGACAACACAAACTTATTTATTTGTTTTAAATATTTTTTATATTCATTTATTCATTTATTTATTTTTTATTTTCATTTATTAAACTTATATTTATTGATAGATTTGATCTTTATTATATTTTATTTATTTATTTATTTATTTATTTATTTATTTTTTATTTATTTATTTATTTATTTATTTATTTATTTATTTATTTATTTATTTATTTATTTATTTATTTATTTATTTATTTATTTATCCATGGGGTGGTGCTATTTCATGTATCAAAGCTCTCATTTGTGAGTTTAAAGGGGGTGAATGTTCTAAAGCGTGGCTTTCGAACCCTAACCTATAGAACGAAAAGATAATCAAAAATGGGAGACAAGACAAAAGGGGGGAAAAACACACAGAGGAGTGTGTACGACAGCAACTTCAGTGTAATAGGACAATGTTTTTTATAAATAATTGTAACTGACCATTTCATTATAGTTGGTGCAGAGATGGGCTCAGGTAGAATCGCCTTGGATTTGGATCGCATTTCTGTCAAACAAAAAATAATGAGAGTGTTATCTTTTTTAAATCGTCATGTGTGCAGCTACAGGATGCACCACACTCGTTGATCTGAAAGAAGTGAATACACACCAATAATTTTTGTGTCATAAATCAGATGACGTGTAAACCCGCTTTGGTGAAACTTTGAATACCGGACTGTAAACGCGCCCACACATTCCATCGCATAGTCACTTGCTACAATACAAAATGCAAACGTTCACAGAAAGACAAACCTAAGAAAGAAACAGTGTCGAAACTGGGTCAAATTCTCGGGAGGCACAAGGGGTGTACCTTTTTTTCTTGTGGGCACTTCTGGCAAATTAAAACTGTAGTTTCCGTTTGCATTTTTTCTCAAACAAGCCCATTTTCAGCGCTCGTGTTATTCCATTTACTAATTTGTCTGACAATAATCGGACGAGGAGGTAAAAAAAAAAACGGTTTTAAAATGGTTTTAAAAACGTTGAAATTTACTAGAAATGTTGAAAACGATAACGTGAAGGAAGTTTGTAAAGCATGAAGTTTCTAGACTTTTATACATACCAGTTTTGTTACTTTTGTTGTTCATGTCTTTTTCCCTGAATTTATGTAACACTTCCCTGTCATGGCAATTTCACTTGTAGCAACAATAAATCAAATGCTATAACATAAAACGGTATTAATTCCTTTTCCAGTACACGTCTTGTACTCGGAAGAAATCGCAATTCACTGCGTGCACAAATTCACGACCAGCTCCAAGAGGTTGCAGCAAGCCGGGTGAAATGTGCCAACGGCACGGCTCGGAGAAGCGGACGACGCGTGGTCGATCCGTGGGACACAGAGTCCACAAAGTCCCGTCTACTGCGTTGGCTGATTCTGCAGGGTCTCGACAGTGTTGCTTATTTCATCGTGGCAGTTTAAAGTTTAAATCCAAATTGTTTTGACACTGAAATGAAACTTCAGCCTTTGAAACGTCAAAAATCTCACTCAAAACCAGAGAAGCCTTAGCGTTAACTTAAAGTGTTTTGTTTTTACTGCATGATAATATTCAGACTCGGACGAAGGTGGACGTCAATGGCATAAACATGGGATCTCATCGTAAATTCAACTGAACAAACGAATTTCACTCATAAAGTTAAGAAGGGAAAGTATACAAGTAAATAACACTACACCTATGAGCAATAGTTCTGAATTTGCATTCTTGTTATTCCCACAGCAGCCCTCGAAGAAATTTAATCCCAGATCTTGATGATTCCTCCAAGGCTAAATTTAGCGTATTCCCTTTCCAGAGATGACAGTCGCACGTTTGTTTTGTCCACTGCATGCTCCGTCCAATGATCAGAGTTTGTAAGAAAACCCACAGCGGCCTCTTAATGATGAGATGTAAGTATTAATTACTATCAAAAAAAGGATTTACACATCAATCAACTTGTTCAATTGTTCAGTCAGCGTGGTATCCTTGCTTCCACCGGATGGGAGGGCAGGCACGATGCGTCAACTCCTAAACGCCACATTGAATAGCCTTTTTGAAAGCGTAGATGTAGAAGTCGAAACAACATGCCCACCACCTATGAAATACTCTATTTTGTTAACTATATTATGTTTGTTTCTGCGTTATCATTGGACACATTACTATTATCGAGGGAGACAATCTGACTGCAACGGGCATTCGGCTTGAAGGGGGGAGGGCCTAGACAAGTATGCCCTATTGTTCGTCAAACAGGTGTTTGGCAGGTTGTCTGCGTACAGCATCACTCATTAGCTGTCTCTGTGTTGCACTGTCAGTGATGGGAGAGTCACGTGCGGCCCTTGAGCCGCGATGGGACACGGCCTAATTACTGCAAAAGATTAGGACAGACTCTCAGCACACATGCCTGATTTTTAAGCGGAAATAATTTACAATAAAAGTGTGCCACAATGTCCGTTATATTTAGATGTGAGTTCCTGTTGTTTTTCGCTGACAGGCGATTTTAACTGGCAAAAACCAACCAAAAGTGTTAGTTTCAACCCCAAAGCTACAAAGTTAAAACCAGTACCAATCCTTCAGACAATTTAATAATCCTGTTTATGACGAGAACACAGCACGTAAATAACCGCAAATATCACAGTTACTTATCTCGATTTTAAGCAAAAAAACCCCCAAAAGTAACAAAACAATGGATGTGCTGAAAGTGCACTATAGCCGATTTCGTTGTTTCACTAAAAAGTGACCGCCTGAATTGTTCAGATATTGTTTTATCGAACCTAGTGGTGTAACCAGAGGGGTCGGGGACGGGAGCCCCCCCCCCCCCCGCCATGGCACCAGGAGATCAAACAAAGTAGTACACAAATGATTAGTTTGATAATTTAAATATTCCCCCACCCAAAAATTGCATTGTCCTCCGCTTGCCCACCCCCCTGATAAAAATGTCTGGTTACACCATTGATGGTGCCAGTGTTTTTTTGAAACCTGGAGAATTTGAGTTAATCTTTTAAAAAACAGTTTGTATTTTCCCTTTAAAATGTAACTTAACTTAGCATTATACCTGTTTTTCATTCATGGTTTTTTCTTCATCGCTCTGTATTTTACTGTTTAATTTGTTTACAGATTGTTTACAGGGGCATATAGCAGGTGTAGTACTGATGCCTACTCTGTCTAAATAAAACTGCAAATAAATAAATAGATAATATAAAATGACTTATATCTAATAATTATGAGTTAGCGTTAGTCATAATTATGACTTGTGCCAAATAAGGCATGCGAATATATTATATAACATGCAAGTCAAAATGATGTCTTGTACTTAGTCATAATTATAAGACGTGAGTCATAATTTTGACGTGTATTAAGCCCTTCTTCTGAGATAAAAGTCATAATTATAACCTGCAAGTCATAATTATGAGATGCAAGTCAAAACTATGACCTTACATTTCTAACGCTTCCGTACCGCTGCTTGTTTGATACTCAGTGGTAGACATTCCATAGAGGGAGATGGTCCGGTGCCATGGTTATAGGATGCACTCCACTATAAATAGAGAGAAAACGGAGTGACGGCGTCATGAATATTTGGTAGTCCCTCAAAACATTCTGTACTGGACATATTTGAGAGCCAAACAAAAGGGGTACAGTGTAAAAACTGTTGCCCAATTGTGACCTGGGGGTTGTTGATTT
Organism: Pycnopodia helianthoides; assembly: GCA_032158295.1. Classification (NCBI taxonomy): domain Eukaryota; kingdom Metazoa; phylum Echinodermata; class Asteroidea; order Forcipulatida; family Asteriidae; genus Pycnopodia; species Pycnopodia helianthoides. The sequence goes on from CM063257.1 coordinate 6,825,596, forward strand.
CAAACTTGAGGTATTTTGGATGACCTAGGCCCTGAACAAAATTGTCCTATTTGCCGAGAGGTATAAGGACATTTTTCAAGATTGATGCTCGGACGTTTGGAAATTTACGCAGGTGTAGGGGTGTTTTTATTTGGAGGGAGAATAACTTGACGGGACTTGTTACTCCCATGTCGAATTGAGCAGAGGATAAAAATGGGGAAGTCCATAGATAATTTTTAATTTACTGTAGTATTTTAAAAGTATTTTTTGAATGTTTAGCATTTTGCACGTCGGTAGTTTATTTAGTGGGGTGCATCCCTCAGCTATCAGGCATGCTCAGCTATCCGGATGACCAATTAGGGCAACATTACGTCATGCCATGTCTGCGCACAGCAAGCGAAAGTAATCCATTTTAGTGCCGTGCTGAGTGGTGTTGCTCTGCTCAGCTGTCATGGCGGCGTCCACGAGTAGAAGTACGAGCACTGATTGCGTGGATCGTTTTAGACAATTTTGTGAGAAGAACAACAAACCTATCCACTATCTAAACAGGGCCGGCAAGGGTGTAGAAGAAGGCCATTCGTTGCCAATCCAAAAACTATTCGTATACTGAGACCAGTAAGTAATCGATCAAGTAGGTCTATATGTACATGTACATGTATGTATGTTAACCGTACACTAACACAGTACACGCAATTCCTGTAGTACTACACGACTAATGGACCGTGGGCGTGGCATACCTCCATCGTCTGACGACGGTCTGACACTGTTGTACTTTATACCGTGCTGTTATTATAGAGGTGTGGTTTTATTTAAGTGATGTGAATAACGTTTTGTGTATTAAAATCGAGAAGAAAAAACCGTTTTACTACACAGGATTAGTTGTAATACATATGTAGTCGTAGTGCTAGTACCAGTATACTAGCCTACCACAATGGCATTTGTATTGCCACATTAGACCACTCCCACCACAGCCCGTCTTTCCAGTGCTGCTGCTTTGCGTTTGGTAGTATCACATTTGGTAGATCATTGTCACATTGTCAATTTAATTAAAGGTTTTTAAATGTTTTTTTAACATAGATGTGTTACTTTTTTTTTTTTTTTTTTTTTTTTTTAACCTTGCAGACATATACTACAGTACCATTGATTACCTCTCAACGATCTGTCTAAAGTAAAGAGGGGTGAGGGTTTATATTAAGTTGCTTTCTTTTCTTCTTCTTTTGAAGGCCATTGTTTTTTAAATTATATTTTCCATTTCTGGTGTTTAAAACCAATAAAATCACCCTTTTTAAAATGTAGATTACTTAATTAAATATAATTTTTAACTAGGGCCCCAGATGATCAGTAATTTTCTTCCCTTCTTGTGTTTAAGGAGATGAACTGTACTAAACTGGCAACAAGGCAGACGTCAAGAAGCAGGTAGTGATGCAGAAGGATGAAGCACCTGGCCTTCTGAAGCACCAACACACATCAGCGACAGACATAGTGGCATAAATGCCACACTGTCCAAAATGCCAATGCATTATCCGTGGAACGGAATGGGGCAGGATATTGTGGAGTTTGTAAGTGGGGTAACACTTTATGAATTGATGATCGTGCTGTATAACCTTGTATACCAACCAAACTTTACGAGTTCGTCTCAGTAAACTTGTAAACGATCCTCAGAATGATTGGACTGAGTACTGAGATGGAGTTGCATACTCCATTAGAACGCAGAAGCAGGCCTCAACCAACCAAGTGCATCCTCTTTTTTCTAATGTTTAGACGTCACACAAGGAAAGTTCTTGAAGTGTTGTTTGTGTTGTTCTTGTTGATTCTTTTAATTAAGTATCTTCATCTACTATCACTTGGTGCACAGACTTGCAATTTGTTTGGAAAGAATGATATTTTAGGTCTTAAGACTGATATTGTTTCTTAAGGTTTAATTTCAATGTTAACAGGTCAGTTTAGTGAGATATACTAACTACCAACATCGTATAATTTGTCTTTAGATGGAACCTTTAGATGACGACTCGACTCTGGCATTGAATGAAGATACTGACGAAGCTGTGTCCAAGAGGGAGGAAGTGATGGCTGCTACAAATGGGGCAGATCATTCATACAAGATTCCCCCATGGGAGACTTTTGAAATCTAGATGGCAGGAGACATATCAGATAAAATTCCATTGTTTTACGTAGTTTTAAGCATGCTCTCATTGCCGAGAACAATAGATTTACCTGGTTAGTCTGCTGCCACCTAGCGTCCTAAAAGTCCCCCATTGAACACAATGAAGTTTAAATATCAACCCTACGTGGGGTTTTCTGTGATTTGAGTTTAAGCTGTTTTATGCCTTTACCTCTTTATTAATTAATATTCTTCTCAGATGCAGGTGAAGCAGAACATCGTTGCTGCCCAGAGCAAACAGAAGAAGGCTTTTCAGCCACGGCTCAATATTGGTGATCTAGTTCTCCGTCGTGACTGCAAAAAATGCTGGTCGCAAAGGTGGAAAGGTGGAGCCACCGTTGCTTGGACCATACAGGTATAGTTTCATTCAGACAAAGTCATCATTTTCAGATTATTTAGGATATTGGCAGAGTAGTGGAGAAAGGTTTGGTCCTGTGATAATTTGTTCCAGTAGTCCACAGTTGTGTCCGTTGTTTCTTAATTGTGTTCATGCTTTGTAATTTCTGTAATTTGTATTATTTTGTTAAGTTCTTCGAAACACCTGTAATTGTGTGAGGCGCTATATTCAAGCTGTGTATTATTATTATGATTTGTTTTGAGGCATTGCACAGTGAGGTATCAACGTATATTTAGTTTGCAGTAACATCCTGTGTTTAATCTACTTTGCTGTGTAGATTATGTTCTTTAATGACCTTATTATTGGAAATGTTTAGGTGTTTTTACTATTGCCAATCACTCTGACACTGAACCTATTGATTGCTATGGCTTTATTTTTTTTAGTCCCTTGTGCTTCAGTATAATCTGGAACCATTTTTTATGAGTTTGCTTTAACAGTTTATGATTGTTTTCTTCTTGCAGCGTTTTATACATAGATTGTAATCAGCGAGTGACTCTGCAGAATTGTGCTAAGCATCAATTGTGTGCTAAGCATGATTTGCACGAAACAATACCCTATGATCAGCTTCGTCCCTATAAAGACAGTAGACAAATTCTGTCTGCCTCTCTAATTTTGAGCATGATTGAATTTTTATATTTATTTCTCCAAGAAATAGTTACCATGTGTATATATATTTGCACTATTTGATCAATGTTCCTTCATGCAATTTTTATATTTATTTCTCCAAGAAATAGTTACCATGTGTATATATATTTGCACTATTTGATCAATGTTCCTTCATGCATGCCTGCCACTGACAGCACATACAATTGTGACCGCTGTTTGTATTTTGTGTGTATTTTGTACTGATATTTGTTTTTGGAAGTAAAGACACCTACTTGCCTCATATTCTTTACTGCATGAGCTGTTGTTCATGTTTAGCATGTGAACAATATTTGTTTGCATGACTGATTCAAGACTATGTGAGCTACTTTACCATAACATGAGAAAGATTCATTTATTTGTGTATATCTATATTTACAATGTTAGGTCCCTGGCTTAGGTGTAGCAATAACTCAATTTGTTAATTGTTTTGAGGTTGTCAGTTTTTTTTGTGTTTTTTTTGCGAGTCACTTGGTAGGTTGTTGACCATTCGGTTACGTGTATAAGCATGAATAGTTGAATGCTTTACAATTTCATTTTTACCTTGTTTCATTAATGTTACTTGTGTGACTGGTAAGAGAAAATGCCCTCCTCAAACTCTATTCTATTTAGTTCATTGCGTAACTGTATATTTAAATATTCATGATGCCGAGTAAAAAACAACATATGTATTTTCGCCTGTCTTCTTATATTTTCAGAAATAAGCGCCACACCAGAACCATTTACTGCATCATCTTTGCCGAGTCTTCTTTCCCAAATTATTCCGACTCAAAATTAACTAGGCTCACACTTGTATTTTGTCCTAACTGTGCTTTTTATTCCGAAATTTTATTTGTTATCAAATACAAGTTATTTTTGTACAAATTAAATTGATTATTTGTTATAGTATTTTTACAATCTTTTGTTATTGTTTCATTTTTCATTGAACCTAATTGTCCTGTCTCCAAGCCTTTCCCATTATGTATTTTTGGTATAAGTGCATTTTCAAATGTTTTAACTTGTTTTTGTCCTTGATACGTTCTCGTAAAATTGAAAAAATTATCAAATGTCTCGTTAAAATTGTAAGGAAAACATATTTCAAAACACTATTGATAAGAAATAGGTTGTTTATAGATGTTAAATTTACATCAAGATAAAAAATAATGTTGTGTTTTACCCATTATACATCAGTTTGTCTGTATTACACAACAAATGAACAAGTTGTGTTTGCTCTCAAGAATTATGAACTCAGGACTGTATCATTTATGTTCTGTTCGGGTAGGGCCTACTGTGACCAAGAAGAAAACAGTTCAAGCGAAGACCGACTTCACCAACCGAGGCCAACCTGCAGGTGAGTATGTAAGGTATTTGTTTTGTAAGTGTATGTTATTACGTTTACTATCGCCTGATACCACCAAATAATTGTTTCCCCTTCCCCCAGTATGTGTTTTTACTTCCTGGTCAGGGAAAACACAACATGTGAGCACTCTACCTCTGGATGAGTTTCTGAGGAACTTGCAAGCTGCAGTCAGGTGCCGTTCGAGACTTTTATCAGCAAGTTGTGGATCATTGTCATCTGTCAAAGCCCACATCTTCTTGGGAATGTCTTGACATGTCGAAAAAACAACCCTGTTTTTTCCGCTCTCTGTATGGACATGGCCGAGAGCCATGAGCACGTAGATTTTCCAGGTACTCTGTCTGTTCTCTGCTGACCTATGTATTATGCCACATGATTCAGAGCACGGAACCTTTTGAGCACAATGAAGCCACTCTCTGAGTTGCATTTCATAGCCAATTAGGATAAAACACAAACGGTTGCAAACGTCGACAGTTCAACCATTGGTGCGTTTACCTTGGCGAAGAAAGTTCTACATTCACTTGAAAGAAATTGCTGTATGAATTACTTTTTGTATTAATAGTGTGCTCTCTTAATTTATTTAGTTCGACTTGACAGTCGTATGTTTACCATGAACCTGTAAAGAAGAAAAAAAAAGTAAAAACACCAAACCAACATTATGTCTCAGAATAAACAGACATTGTTTATTTGTTCGTTTTTCCACTGCCTAAATTTTGAGTGGTTGCATCTCGAGACCAGCAATTTTTTACATTTATAAGTATAGTTACTTATCCTCTCCAGAGTTTTGGCATTACTGGTGAAACTCTTGCTACATGATCACTGAGTCCACCTTTCCCTGGTCCAAAGCTAGAGAAGTGTGTAGACATTTGAGTGGTATTCTGGCTGTACCGAGCTCAATTCAATAAAACCACTTTATTGTGACTTTGATTCTAAAGGATGGAGGAGTATGCTTGACTGTAATTATCTGTGGTCAGAATAATCCGGCAGTTTGCAAGCAGTGTTTCGCTTTATATCCAGTTCTTCAAATGGAAATCAAGAATAGCATTTTATTTAATTTCATTCGCCAGCAAACATAAACCCAAAATGCACAATCAGAGGATCTACAAGAACAAGTGGTGAAATTTATAAGAAGAAAAAAATCAAAGATGTAAAAATATTTAGCAAAGTACTGAGCAACCCGGCTGGGCTGGCAAATACATGTTGAAACAACTTCCAGTGGGGGCGGTGCATTAAAACAGTAGAAAAAAACAAAAAAGCAAAGATTAACTAACATTAAACATTAAAGTGAACACATTCTTTGAGATCTCCCTTTCTATTCTCGCCGGAGAGGAAAGGAAAAAAGACCCCAAAAAGCGAGACAGAAATCTGTTGCATGAATTATCTGTATAAAACTCCATATAGCTGCTATAATTAAATCCCAAAATTTGGTGAGCCAATTAAGAAATGTTTTGCTTCGTCATGTCTATACCGAAATCGTGGTCGGTTTTGATGGGCTTTAACTTGGCATACTGCCAACACGTCACGTCTTCCAAACCGCAAGCTGTCTGTCAACTGCTTGTTTTATAACCGGCACGATTTAAATTGTGATGGTTGGCGATAACAATATCAGCATTCAACTGGAATCGATTCAGATATATAGTAGCCTTGGTGGTGACGTTCAATTTAATTTTTTTTACACGAAGTGATTGAGGGGTTTTCCCTTTTTGTGGTTGCGACACTCGGCTTCAAATTGTGTTGGGGAGATATTCCCGTTTACACTATACAAATCTTTGCTGTGAAACCACCGTGAAATCTTAGTGAAGTGCAGGATGTGGCTGAAATTCAAGGAATTATTTTTCTTTCACCGTGATGCTTTTAAGGGAATAAACTTGAAAAAAGAGTCTCCAGACCATTAACTGGCCCCTGGAATTTCACCATGATTAGGGAATACTCTCCATCCAAGCCTAGAACTCTTTATTTGGTGAATAACGTTTACAGCAGTTGCATACAGTAAAAACAATGTGTAACACTTTGGCTCTGGCAAAAGAACTCGTGAAAACAAGGTGAAAAGAGGGAATTTACAATTTCAAGGAGAAAAGTGGATTTTCACTCCATTTTCAAGAAGAATATTTTTATAGTGTTATACTTTATATTGACGTAGATGTGTCGATAGATTGGTCGCCTTTAAATCACTTAAATGTTTCGCTAATTGATGTAAAACTCTATCCTATTTACATGTACAACAACGACTCACTTGATTTCGAATCTCATTGGTCAACGCCTAAATGATTAAAACAAGATCGTGGACGCGCTCATTAGCAACAAGACGTTGTCTGTTGTGTTATTACTCGTCGTAGCTTGGTTGTATAGCTGTTCTGAAGTGGTTACATCTCGAGAAAAAGCTATGCTATGTTCGGAGTTTTGGCCGCGGTCTTGGAAGAAATATTGTGTTGACCTTCAACAGTTTTTGAGAAAAGACACAGGACTTGTTGGGAAAAAAACATTTTGGATCTACTGACTTTATTGTATTGATGTATGTTTTGAGGAACTTGTTAATGACATGTTTTTATTATTATTTTTTTCTTTTTCTGTTTTATCGAGAAACTATTGACCCGAATGAAGTAAGTAAATATTAAACTAGTGGGATTTCTGAAAATTGTGACTGTTAGGGGCATTTTGTAGTAAAAGTGGGGAACCAGACTTTGTTACATAATTTTGTTATGCTGAATCAGATAAAACCGGTTTCCAAGCGAAATTTTGAGTTTTTGACCATCTAATTTGCATAGTCAAAATGGCAGCTAAACCGCAAGTTTTTGACCTTTCTTAAACCATTTTCTGCAATATCTCTGTAACCCAGCGGGCAAAAAGGATTTAATGATGTGTCTGTACCTTTGTTTTGAAGGTCAGAGAGTAGGATTAAGACATTTCTGAAATAATAAGTAGTAAAAACTATTCATAAATATGCAAATTAGTGGCCGCCATTACAGAAAAAAACATTTTCTCCTATATCTCTGTAACTAGGCAAGCAAAAATTACAATTGAAACGTGTTTGCCTATGTTTTGAAGGTCAAAGAAAAGAATTAAGACATTTATGAAGTATTGGAACAATACTCAAATTAGTGGCCGACATTACCAAAAAATCATTTTTCTCATACATCTCTGTAACTTGTCAAACAAACATTACGATTGAAGTGTCTTTTCCTATGTTTTGAGGGTCAAGCAATGTGATCAGTGATGAGCCAGATGCCTAAATATGCAAATGAGCTAGTATAGCTATCAATGCTTAATTATGCAAATGAGCTAGTATAGCTACCAATGAATTGCATAACTATTTATGTATCAATGCTAAAATGTTAGGTTCCTAACTTTACCCCCAAATACTACTTGACGATAATACAGGCATGATGAGGAAACTGGTCTCAATTACAAATCCCTTATGTTCAGTCGGGTATAAAATAAACTGTTTCTTTAACTATAATCGTATTCATACAAGGAGTTTGATCACGCTTCTGGCATGCAAACGAAATCGTTTCCAGGTAACTTTTTCAGGAATTGGACCCAATGACATCATCAGGGGCTATAGTCCTGAATCACCATGTGTTACCATCCAAAATCAACTGGCTCAGGTATGGCACAGTGATGGGTATTTCTCCAAATCATTGCTTGATAGCGTACATGTATCAAATTGAAGCGGAGAGCTTCACTCATTGGGGACATTGTTTCTGTTTTCCCAGTTTTAGAGAACAGTGCATGCCTAATTTGCTAAGTAGGACGTGGTGACACACCCATTTAATGCATGAAATGGTAAAAGATTTGTTCCTGTTTAATACTCGACGTGGTATAGGTTGATAGGTTATTGAAAGCCGCATATATTGGCATTTCATGGCGGGACCAGACAACGTCCAAAGGCGTTCACATTGTGCACGTGAGAAGTTGGAAACCAAAAGCACAAGAACCAGTATCCATTGATGACAAAACAACTGTATTAAACTGGCTGTGCACAGCATGGATAACACCAACCTAGTGTCAGCTTCTCATTTATGTTTGGCTCTCAGTTTAGTCAAATCGGTGGTTGACTTTGACAATCTAACTTTAGGTTCTTCTCTGAACCCCCCGGCAACAAGAATGTTCTGATCATCAGGTGCCTGAAAACACAGTTTCTAAGACAGGAAATGTGCAAGATCAATTTTATTATCAGGACAGGAAGCCACATAAATTGTTTCTGTTTTTTTTGGAAGAGGCACATTACGACCATCAACAGGCCGCCTGATTGGTCAAGAGGATTGCATGTGTGTCGTGTTCTGGTAGCAACGGGTCCATTGAATGTCTTTTCTCTGTATCTGCCCAACAAAAAAGTTGACAAAGACAAAACAACTATCCTGAAGGCAGGTAGAAACGTTCTCCGATGCCTTGTTACTGCCTATGAAGCCGGTTGTCCAGTTAACACTTGCCAGCTGTTATGATGCCAAGCTTCTGCCAGTTCCTGTATCACTTGCTGAACCAAGTCCAATCTGGCAGATAACTTTACTAAAGTCATAGTCTATCCTGAAGCTATTTAACATAATGACTCGTCATCTTGAGAAGAGACAATGCCATCTTGAGAAGAGACAATCAAGGATGCCGCCAAAAGGTCCGCATCGCAGTCTTCAAAGAGCACCATCAATTGCTGAAGTTGGAGAGTGTTAGCAGTGGTAATCACTGACCTGGACTTGGTTGATGACAATTGTCTCCTCTCCAACACGATGGAACAAGCACAAGAAGTGCTTGCAGCTGTTGAGCTCAAATTTAGTAGAGTAGGGCTTCAGTTAAACTCAAAGGAGACCAAGATGATGCCAGTTTTATCGCTTCCCAAGAGGTTGTTGGGGAGTTCAAATACATTTGTGCCCACATAGGATCGACTTAGAGCTAGATGAGAGTGAGGAAAGCTCTGCCACGGAAGGCCCTTCATGGCATGAGCGAGTGTGTGTGGAGATCTGGTCTGACCAACGAAACCAAGAGGTGTCTGTTTGTGGCTACAGTTAAGTCTGTACTTCTTCATGGAGCCAAGAGGTGGACTATGACAGCCACGCCCGAGAGAGAACTATAGACGGCGTACGTCTACACCCGAATGCTAAGAGTATCTGCAAAGATCAGGGATCGAAGGATAAGGTCGGCTAACCACTGTTTGTGTCATTTGGAGCTGCATGTAGTCTCTGCATGCCCATTAGTGCTGTGGGAACCCGTCGATTGAGCTAGGAGAAGGGGCAGGAGGAGAATCACTAGCAGAAGAAGGGCGCATGGCAACAAGAAACTGCTGAGCTGAGGACGATGATGATGCTAGGCCAGGGTGAGCCAAAAGCAACCGTCAGGAGGCTCCCGAGATGATGTTGGCTGAAGACGACCTCTCACATTCTACTGCTCAAAAGCTTAGGAATCCGCGAACTCACAGAGGAGACAGTTCAATCTTCAGAGACATTCTGTGCAGAATATGATGTACGTAAACTGTTGTTCTCTAAGACTGGGAAACTATAATCAATGTCCTCAACAAGTGTGCTCTCTGCGTCAATTTGATGCAGGTACGCTATAAAGCGATGGTTTGGAGAAATGCTCAATGTGCCATACCTGAGCCTGTTGACATGGGATGGGAACACATGGTGAATCAGGACTATAGCCCATACTGATGTCATTGGGTCCACTTCCTGGAAGTTACCTGAAAATTATTGCGTTTGCATGCCAGAAGCAATGCCGGATGTGACGTTGCAAATGCTGCAAATCTAGGTTACAATGCACAGCAATGTGTACATGTCAGCTTGATGATCAAACTCCTTGAATGAATTAAGTATTGGTAGCTATAAGAAGCTCATTTGAAAAAAGCATCTGTCTTATCACTGATCACATTGCTTGACCCTCAAAACATAGGTAAAGACACTTCATTTGTAATGTTTTTTGCCTAGTTACAGAGATATAGGAAAACATTTTTTTTTAAATAACGGCCACTAATTTGCATATTTATGCGTATGTTTGCCACTAAAATACTACAGAATTGTCTCAATCCTTTATTCCTTTGACCTTCAAAACATAGGTAAACACATTTCATTTGTCATGTTTGATTGCCTATTTACAGAAATATTGGAGAAAAATGTTTTTTTATGTAATTGCAATCACTAATTAACATAGTAATGTGTACCACTAATTACTTCAGAATTATTTAATTATAATCTCTGACCCTCAAAATATAGGTAAAGACACTTCAATTGTCATGTTTGCTTGCCTTGTTACATATAGATAGTGGAGAAAAACGATTTTTCTGTAATGGCGGCTACTAATTTGCATATTTATGAGTATTATTTACCACTAATTACTTCAAAAATGTCTTAATCCTGTTCTCTGACCTTCAATACATAGGTAACAGATATATCATTTGTCCATCTTTGCTTGCTGGGTTACAGAGATATTGCAGGAAATGGTTTAAAAAAAAGGCTTAAAATTGGCAAATTTACGGTCATTTTGTTTATGCAAATTAGATGGTCAAAAATTCAAAATTTCGCTTGGGAACCGGTTTTTTCGGAATCAGCATACCCAAATTATGTTAAAACACCTGGTTCCCCACTTTTACTCAAAAATGCTCATTGAAACTTATACAAGGCCCTTTTTCAGAAATCCCACTAGTCTAGTAGTTCAATGTTAATCGACGCCAACATGTTCAATTGCATGGACAATTTTTCACAACCTGATGTCAGTAACGGGCACATGTTTTGACTCTGGAGATTATACTTTGGGAAACTCAACACCAAAGATCCACAACTTTTTTCGAAGTTGGAAACCCAAGTAGATAATTTCCTCCGAACTCTTTTACTAGAAATGAGTCTTCAATAATCTACGGTACACAGCATGTGGATTTTATCTTGGCTGCAACATTTTCTTAAAAAGTAGATTTTCAAACGACTCGTGAAAGTCAATTCTGTGAACTCACTACAAACGTTATCGCAAAAGAAGTAGCTATCGGAAAACAAGTCTTTGGGAAAAGATTGTGCTGAACTACAACAGTGTTTCACTGTTATATGCGGCTGTGAGAGGAACATACAGGAAATGATGGGGGAAAACACGTTGGATCTACTGACTACAACGTATTGAAGTCTGTGTTGAAGGACTCGTTAAAAACAAGTTAATACTTCTTGTGTATGCTGAATAATGTAAATTCGTTGTCATCGAGAAATCATTGACCCGATCGAAGTGAGTAAATAACGATAAATTCGTCAACAATTTAATTTGTACCAAGAGCCGATACAATTCTATTTATGGTGTGTACATTAGCGTCGACATGTATTTTGTGTTCTTCATATTGTCGACTGCCTTGCTAGATAGCTGTTGTTTTGGATTGCTTGCATCTCAAGACCAGCAATGCTTGACATTTAAGAGTGACGACTCATCCTGCCCGGAGTCTTGGCATTACTGGGGAAACTCTTGCTACATGATCACTGAGTCCACCTTTCCCTGGCCCAAAGCTAGAGACGAATGTAGAAAATTTTGTGGTGTTCTGGCTGCACCAAGCTCAATTCAAGAAAACGATTTTATTGTGACTTTGATTCCAAAGAATGGAGAAGTATGGCTTGACTGTAATGATCTAGAGGAATGAAGGGACATGGAAGTGCAGAAAGGGTAACGTAGAATTCGCTTACAGAAACTGGGATGCAGGACAGCTAAAAAATGACCATGTTGATGAGGACTGTGTGGTACATTCCATGTGGAAACATTATCGTGGATGGCATGATATAGACTGCAACCGTAAATTTATGGCTGTTTGCAAACTGGCCTTCAGACCAGTCCTTCACGTGTAACAATTACACGGAGGAATATCAACCAACATATAATTAGCAAATGCTGTTTAGACGTTGAAGGATCATTAGATTTCGGTTCATAAATCGACCGCTCGGACAAAACCATTGGCCTTGACGATACAGCTACAATGACCGACTAATAATTGTTTGAAACAGGTCCGTTCGTATTGAATCAACCTCAATGAGCTTTACAGTATTCTACTACTACTAATATTAAAGGGACACACTGGCTGACTGTTTACCCAATTTAGTGATGTGGAATCACAGACAATAATTTTCCGATGGTTGTTGTAAAAACAAATCCTCAAAATGTCACGTTATTAACGAAAAATGTGAAAAAAACAAAACGCGGTCAAAGGTCAGCGTATACGCTTTTCCAGCCGTTGCAAAGGTCAAGTTTTACTTTTGCGTGACGTTAAAATTAAATTTTAAGTTAGACTAGTGACTCTGTTTTATAATAATTTATATTATAAACTATAAAAAGGCGAGGCATGAGGACCCAGTCTTCATATCCATCAAGCACAAATTCAAGTGTAAAAAAAAAGAGACATAAACACAGTCCGATCCACACCATGCAGATATTCGTCGTCGTCCCGCCGCGTGTGTAGCGCAGGCATTACGTAACGTGACAATAGTTGGGGGATAATTAATAGCTAGGGCTCCCAGACTAGAACCATCGTACAACAAAACGTAATTATTGGTCTGGATTCCTACCCCTCCACAGGCTCCGAGTTCATGTCCCCGTGGTTTGTCTCTCTGGCCCCACGGCACCGGCTAGCTGTACGGGACATACCCCCAAGGTTTACCCGCTAGCTAACCACGCTGATGCGCCGTAAAACATGCTTCTGTAGCACGGACTTTCTGAATGCGAATCTTACGTTCGATTTTTCATCATTATTTACAACTTGTATCCATAAACTGAATACATAGTCTTTTTTGTCAAATACTCATGAATAATTGTTTTAAAAAAATACTTGAATTTGGTTCAGTAATTTACTCTTCTACGGCTGGAAGTAAAACTAACTCTGAACATCACGTGACACTTCGGAACCACATTTTGGTTCCGAAAAGTCACGTGACCTTCGTGTTTTTTTTAAAAAGATCGAAAACGGCCAAATTTGATGGTTTCTTTTATGAACCAATCTTCTCCATTTCAGGAAGCCCTTTGGAATTATGTTTTAGTCTATTTTGTAGCCCAAATAGCCCAACGAAGCCGGTTTGTCCCTTTAATAACAATTCTCAGTTCTTACATAGCGCTTGATCAGAGGGCGTCTCAAAGCGCACACTATTTTTTCCTACAAGGTATGCGGAGCCATGTTCGAAATGTAGGACCCATTTGTTTACATAGCACTATGTTACGGTTTACAAAGTGTTGTGGCGCAATCTGCAGCTATCCATACAAGAAGACACAGGGCGAACCCCTTCTCTTAACAATAAGTGTACTGGGTTCAACACACGTGACAAAACAGCTTTATGCCCCATCCAATGAAGGAAGGAACCCACACTGTACTGACCAGAAAATCATGCCTTGAGTCCGGTGCGCTTGCCCGTAACACAATAATCCTTTTCCGTAGTCTTTGCATTTCTTTTGAAACTATTGCTATTATTTTATTCAGCACCTTATTAGGTGTCGCGGTGCAATTTGCAGTCAACCATTGTAAAATACACAAGGACAAACCATTTCGCTTTACGATAACATATACTGAGACCTAACGAGCTGTTGCACACAGGACCTACAGTCTTTATTATATCCGGAAGACGAATTTTGAAAGGTTATGAGTCTTGCTCAAGGACAATAGTGACATGACCGGAACCTGAACCCACGCGCTGACATTACCACAACATTAGTATGGTGCACTAGACCGTTCGGCAACTCAATACCAAATCATAACATAGTTACACAAAGGCCGAAAGAGAACACTACAACAATGTTTACATTTTTTCGAAGCATGCAGAAGTTGCTTGTTCGCCCGATATGGACTCCGTGACAACGTTGTGTCAACCTTTTTACACAAACTTAACTCTTGGTGGCGCGCTGCATTTATTCTCGCGAATTGGACCCCGAGATAGTAATTTTGCAGTTAAAACTAACTTAAACTACTTTTTATTATTTATTTATGTTTGCATAAGTTAAGGCATAGCAGCATCTGAAAGAGTCTCTGTTCAAGTTTAACTTGTTTCAAAATTTTCTGAGTCTTTTCCGTAAGAAAAAAACCCTGATTTGTTTTTGTGAAGCTAGTTAATTACACACTGCGCGATGGCGCCTATGAATCGTGAATGAATTAATACGGCATACACAAGTGCAACAGAGGAAGCTTTCATTACATTTCGTTGTGTTATTTTAGTGAAAATTAGTAGTGAATTTTTAATGCTGGTAATTTCAGTCTGAGAGATATTTAGGAAAGCAATATTTGTTCATTAAAATCTCAGTTGTAATGGTGTTGTAGCAGACAGTACTCGGAGAGTTCATAAAAATGTTGAATCAGAAATGGTTACAACAGTTGCAATAAAGGTGATACTTTGCTTAGATGATCCCGTTTTAGTAAAAACAACGTTAAACTAGTCATGCTTTGTTAAGCATTTTTTGTGCATGTTTTCACGTGCTTGTTTCGATTGCCGCAATCAAATTAAGCATCGGTGATTAATTTTCCAATGCTCTTTCCTCGACTCTGTACAGAATTTTAAGCGGAAATCTGAAAGAATGGTAGGCCTACCGATAATGTGATTTTTATAATCAAGAAGAAATCAAACTGAAACCAGGAGTGTTTTAAAATTAAAACTAATAACGGAATCTTGTTCTTATAACATTAATCGAGTCCAGAGAAGAGTGGTTGTTTTTATCATCATCTTGTGAGTAATTGAAGATTTATTGTAGTAAGTGATGGAGGCATTCCGTTGTCTCATGTATAAAGAGACACCAAGTACTTTGGATTCATGGCATAGAGACTGTATTAGTTAGTCGAAACTAATTAAAGCACTGAAACTGATATTTGATAAAATATTTATTTGTGGGTTGTATAAAATAGTGTAACGAATAAGCATGCTGGATGGAAAATGTACATTTCACAAGAATAGACATTCATCTTACTGCGGCCTTCATTGTTTAGTTCCCATGTACTCACTGATAACAAAGGGTTCAAAGACTTCTTCATACAAAGAAACCAGACTGTTTTGTCTTTCAAGCCTCGATTTCATCTTCACTGAGTTGAACGGAAGAAAAACGGGATGGTCACACAGTGATAAAGGTTTATTCACTGGAAAAGCTCACGGGTCAGAATTGGCCCGGATTCCGGGTCCTAGGAAGCTTGACCCTATTCCGTGTAGGGCTGACCTGGAAACTGTTTAGGAAAATACTTGTTGCCATGGTTCTTAGTCAGTTTGACCCATAACTTGGTCATTTAAACACATATTTTTTGTGACACTGACCCGGACACTAACCTCGGACCCAAAACTGGGTCAATTTTGACCCGGGAAATTGCTATGGTGCAGCAATTGTTGTACTTATCATAAGTTTATAGACTGTGCAAGTCCTGCGTGTATTGGAACGTAAGGCCTCCTCGTTAAAGTAGTGTGTGATTTTGTTTTCTTCACACGTTAATGCCATGTACGTAGGGAAACCAAGGTTCCCAAAAAATAGTGCGAGACTCGCACGGTCTATTGACAAGGTTTGAGGTTTGAGTATTTTTCATTGCAAGTTTCATCAAACTGTGTACATGTAATATCTTCACTATCTTGGTTGGATATCATTGAAAATTAAAAAAAAAACTACAAGTTCAGTTTAGAAGAAGACAAAGAAGGTAATATTGGTTTCTTGCGGTTACACATTGACATAATTAGAGGGAGGATGTTAGAGCATATGTTTTTGGGGTTGTACCAAGATAAAAATAATTTGGCTTTTTGAGTTAAAACATGAATCAGTGTTATAGCGTTAATTATGTCGTAAAAATACTGCAAAAAATGCATTATAGGTAAGACTTTAATTTGTAAGTGGAATTACCCTTTAATATTAGTTAAGTCTACTGGTTCTCTTTTTTGAAACCCAGCGGTGTGACAATGCTCTGAACTATTCAGTATGTTTGTAAACATAGGTTGTTTACTCCGGCTTTGTCTAGATTAAAAAATCTCAAACTCCATTAGTTCCCTATTGAAACAAAGCCAAACAGCCTGCTGGGTGGGGTTTTTGATCGTCTGGGTTGAACTAGAAAATGACACATAGCCATAAGGCCCAAGGAAAATCCACAAGGCCTAACCCTAAAGCATGCCACTATTAAGGAAGGTTGCAGCTGTTGTGTGTTGATGGCCTGATGACCAACTGTTGAATGTTGACACAAAATTTAACATTTCCTATATGACCAATGTGTTATCGTGCCTGCCGGAAAATTCCCTGGATTGTACAATCTTACTCCTTATGTAAACCAAGGTTACATTGTCTAAACCTATTTGTTCAATCATCTCCTCAAAAAAAACATGGCTTGCGTCCCTAAACGGAATTTCACCACCCAGTCCTGTTTAAATATTCTACATTCGTTGTTTGTATTATTATTATGTTTTTCATTAAATTAAAAATCAGCTGAGATCTCCACAGGAAATCAAAGGCTAAAGCTGTATTATATATGCCTTATTTTCTTCACACATTGGCCGTACAAAGACACAGATGTTGGCCTATGTAGGTCGTCCATGCCAATTCTATTCACACTACTATTTTATTTTGAACGTTTGAACCCGTTAAAATGCACTTTGTACATGGTGGGAAAAAGAGGTTTCTGAGAATGTTTGAATACAAGGTAACCATACAACCCGACAGTATTCTGTAGTTTTGTAAACCCTCATTATGTGTCAAATAAAAATAGCTTCACTTGGATCGATTGTAGTGGTTTCTTCACTGGTAGTGTAAGTTGGGCACTGGAAGTGACTCTTGGTATCCTTGAAGTACAACCAGAAAACGGGTTTGCTGATTCAATGGAATATCACTTAAAGGAACATTACAGAATTGGTTTTTGCTAACAAAACAGTTGCTGGCAGTGTAAGCAATTTATGTAATCCACCATATACATAAACTGACAAACCTGTAGAAGTTTGAGATCGATTGTCCATCTGGGTCACGAGAAAATAGTGAAAAACCGATAACACATTTGCATGAAATCATATAGGTTCAACAAATGAATAAAACGCTCACTGAGCGATAAACTCCAATCGGAAAATTAGTTTATTCATTTCTCATCAAATATGGCATTTCAGACAGAAATATTTCAAGGGATGTTTTCTACTATCATCATCATTAGACCGTGTAAGTTTTATGTAAATGTATATTTTACAATTACCAATTCTGTAATGTTCCTTTAAAGGGACACTCAAAATACTAAAACATTATTCCAAAGGTCTTCCCGGAATGGAGAAGAACGGTTACTAAAAGAAACCATCAAATTTTGCCTTTTTTTGAGCATTTTCAAAAAACGAAGGTCACGTGATTTGTCCTAACCAAAATGTGGTTCGGATAAATCACGTGATCTTCGGAGTTAGTTTTACTTCCAGCCCAGCCGTATAAAAGTATATAACTGAACCAAATTAAAAACATTATTTTAAAAAATGGTTCATGAGTATTTGACAAAAAATAGTATGTATTCAGATTATGGATACAAATTGTAAATAATGATGAAAAATCGAACGTAAGATTCGCATTCAGAGAGTCCGTGCAACGGAAGTGTGTTTTACGGCGCATCAACGTGGGGAGCTAGTGGAACGTAAACCTTGTGCCGTGTCTCGTGGGGCCAGAGAGACAAACCCCGGGCCGCGGCGGTGGTGGTGCAGCCAGGTGTTTCTTATGACTTGATGTTTTTTTATGACTTGATGTAGAGAAAAGGTCTGGCAAGCGGGGGGAAGGGGAGGGGTGCGGGGCTGTTGCACTAAAGTAAAGTCCCAATACATTTTCCCGTATGCCACTTGTGCCCTTCTTTAAAAAAAAATAACAAACACGTAACTACGTAATGCTCGGGCTTGTAAAACTCGTTTACTCAAGAATCACTTGGGATTTAGGATGCAATTACGTTTTTAGTGGGGCTAAAAGTATCTGAAACTTTGTTTACAAACCAAATACGTGCCCATGTATTTCTTCCCAGTGACACCTCAATCAGCCCCTGGAAAGAAACATCTTTCAACAATCATTAAAGGTCAAGACCTTCAATTATTTGATAGACATAAAAAGAGCGTCGCTGTGCAAAACCATTATAAGTCGTGGTACATCATATTCTCAATATTTAGCGTGAAGCGCCTGTAGGCTGCAATAGCAATGTTGAAAAAAGGCATTTCCATCGATCCGGCCATAGCCAAGGCATAGTCATGTATGTATATTTATAGAAGCGCTCCTGCCATTCTACTTGGCATAACCATGGCAACGTCTTGGACCAAGACTAACAACACCGGGGCACAATCACGGTATCAACAAAAGCTATTCCCGCCATACGTACTGGTATAACCTTGACAGTTAAATTAATATCTCACTGGGTTCCTTTGTCTTGATGTTTGTGCATGTGTGCTGTAAATTGAAAATGAAGGCGAGCACTCACGATCTGTAGCTGCACCCGACTACCATCACACATATTGAATTGATTGGCGAACACGTTCTTACTGATGTCATGACTCTGGGTCTTTATTGTTGTATTGTAACAATAACGTCCATAGACTCTTGATGTCGGTCATGCATAAACATCCTGGAAACTGTTTAGGAAAATACTTGTTGCCATGGTTCTTAGTCAGTTTGACCCATAACTTGGTCATTTAAACACATATTATTTGTGACACTGACCCGGACACTAACCTCGGACCCAAAACTGGGTCAATTTTGACCCGGGAAATTGCTATTGTGCAGCAATTGTTGTACTTATCATAAGTTTATAGACTGTGCAAGTCCTGCGTGTATTGGAACGTAAGGCCTCCTCGTTAAAGTAGTGTGTGATTTTGTTTTCTTCACACGTTAATGCCATGTACGTAGGGAAACCAAGGTTCCCCAAAAATAGTGCGAGACTCGCACGGTCTATTGACAAGGTTTGAGGTTTGAGTATTTTTCATTGCAAGTTTCATCAAACTGTGTACATGTAATATCTTCACTATCTTGTGTTGGATATCATTGAAAATTAAAAAAAAAAACTACAAGTTCAGTTTAGAAGAAGACAAAGAAGGTAATATTGGTTTCTTGCGGTTACACATTGACATAATTAGAGGGAGGATGTTAGAGCATATGTTTTTGGGGTTGTACCAAGATAAAAATAATTTGGCTTTTTGAGTTAAAACATGAATCAGTGTTATAGCGTTAATTATGTCGTAAAAATACTGCAAAAAATGCATTATAGGTAAGACTTTAATTTGTAAGTGGAATTACCCTTTAATATTAGTTAAGTCTACTGGTTCTCTTTTTTGAAACCCAGCGGTGTGACAATGCTCTGAACTATTCAGTATGTTTGTAAACATAGGTTGTTTACTCCGGCTTTGTCTAGATTAAAAAATCTCAAACTCCATTAGTTCCCTATTGAAACAAAGCCAAACAGCCTGCTGGGTGGGGTTTTTGATCGTCTGGGTTGAACTAGAAAATGACACATAGCCATAAGGCCCAAGGAAAATCCACAAGGCCTAACCCTAAAGCATGCCACTATTAAGGAAGGTTGCAGCTGTTGTGTGTTGATGGCCTGATGACCAACTGTTGAATGTTGACACAAAATTTAACATTTCCTATATGACCAATGTGTTATCGTGCCTACCGGAAAATTCCCTGGATTGTACAATCTTACTCCTTATGTAAACCAAGGTTACATTGTCTAAACCTATTTGTTCAATCATCTCCTCAAAAAAAACATGGCTTGCGTCCCTAAACGGAATTTCACCACCCAGTCCTGTTTAAATATTCTACATTCGTTGTTTGTATTATTATTATGTTTTTCATTAAATTAAAAATCAGCTGAGATCTCCACAGGAAATCAAAGGCTAAAGCTGTATTATATATGCCTTATTTTCTTCACACATTGGCCGTACAAAGACACAGATGTTGGCCTATGTAGGTCGTCCATGCAAATTCTATTCACACTACTATTTTATTTTGAACGTTTGAACCCGTTAAAATGCACTTTGTACATGGTGGGAAAAAGAGGTTTCTGAGAATGTTTGAATACAAGGTAACCATACAACCCGACAGTATTCTGTAGTTTTGTAAACCCTCATTATGTGTCAAATAAAAATAGCTTCACTTGGATCGATTGTAGTGGTTTCTTCACTGGTAGTGTAAGTTGGGCACTGGAAGTGACTCTTGGTATCCTTGAAGTACAACCAGAAAACGGGTTTGCTGATTCAATGGAATATCACTTAAAGGAACATTACAGAATTGGTTTTTGCTAACAAAACAGTTGCTGGCAGTGTAAGCAATTTATGTAATCCACCATATACATAAACTGACAAACCTGTAGAAGTTTGAGATCGATTGTCCATCTGGGTCACGAGAAAATAGTGAAAAACCGATAACACATTTGCATGAAATCATATAGGTTCAACAAATGAATAAAACGCTCACTGAGCGATAAACTCCAATCGGAAAATTAGTTTATTCATTTCTCATCAAATATGGCATTTCAGACAGAAATATTTCAAGGGATGTTTTCTACTATCATCATCATTAGACCGTGTAAGTTTTATGTAAATGTATATTTTACAATTACCAATTCTGTAATGTTCCTTTAAAGGGACACTCAAAATACTAAAACATTATTCCAAAGGTCTTCCCGGAATGGAGAAGAACGGTTACTAAAAGAAACCATCAAATTTTGCCTTTTTTTGAGCATTTTCAAAAAACGAAGGTCACGTGATTTGTCCTAACCAAAATGTGGTTCGGATAAATCACGTGATCTTCGGAGTTAGTTTTACTTCCAGCCCAGCCGTATAAAAGTATATAACTGAACCAAATTAAAAACATTATTTTAAAAAATGGTTCATGAGTATTTGACAAAAAATAGTATGTATTCAGATTATGGATACAAATTGTAAATAATGATGAAAAATCGAACGTAAGATTCGCATTCAGAGAGTCCGTGCAACGGAAGTGTGTTTTACGGCGCATCAACGTGGGGAGCTAGTGGAACGTAAACCTTGTGCCGTGTCTCGTGGGGCCAGAGAGACAAACCCCGGGCCGCGGCGGTGGTGGTGCAGCCAGGTGTTTCTTATGACTTGATGTTTTTTTATGACTTGATGTAGAGAAAAGGTCTGGCAAGCGGGGGAAGGGGAGGGGTGCGGGGCTGTTGCACTAAAGTAAAGTCCCAATACATTTTCCCCGTATGCCACTTGTGCCCTTCTTTAAAAAAAAATAACAAACACGTAACTACGTAATGCTCGGGCTTGTAAAACTCGTTTACTCAAGAATCACTTGGGATTTAGGATGCAATTACGTTTTTAGTGGGGCTAAAAGTATCTGAAACTTTGTTTACAAACCAAATACGTGCCCATGTATTTCTTCCCAGTGACACCTCAATCAGCCCCTGGAAAGAAACATCTTTCAACAATCATTAAAGGTCAAGACCTTCAATTATTTGATAGACATAAAAAGAGTGTCGCTGTGCAAAACCATTATAAGTCGTGGTACATCATATTCTCAATATTTAGCGTGAAGCGCCTGTAGGCTGCAATAGCAATGTTGAAAAAAGGCATTTCCATCGATCCGGCCATAGCCAAGGCATAGTCATGTATGTATATTTATAGAAGCGCTCCTGCCATTCTACTTGGCATAACCATGGCAACGTCTTGGACCAAGACTAACAACACCGGGGCACAATCATGGTATCAACAAAAGCTATTCCCGCCATACGTACTGGTATAACCTTGACAGTTAAATTAATATCTCACTGGGTTCCTTTGTCTTGATGTTTGTGCATGTGTGCTGTAAATTGAAACTGAAGGCGAGCACTCACGATCTGTAGCTGCACCCGACTACCATCACACATATTGAATTGATTGGCGAACACGTTCTTACTGATGTCATGACTCTGGGTCTTTATTGTTGTATTGTAACAATAACGTCCATAGACTCTTGATGTCGGTCATGCATAAACATCGTGAGATCTAGCAAACAGGAAAATAGCAACACTAATAATGAGGATAGATCTCAACAATTAAGGAATAGCCTAAGATAATTTATAAGCAAGAACCCTAAATCATTCTAAGTCTATATGAACATGAGGTGAAATGCAAGGTACTGTTCATTTATAATGACACAAACTTTGATCTAATAAACCACTGATTTTCCATCTTAATCATATGATTTTGAGAACATAATTAGTAAACATTTGTAAAATAAGACAATCATTACCTCGTGGGCCTGTAGTGGGTGAGCTTAGTTTTAGGAAGTTCACGGAAATATTTATCTTAAAAACGCCATCATCAGCACTGGAACTGTCACATGTGAGAAGAGCAGTGCACTTTTTCAGCAGCAAAGCATTATGGGAAATTAGGCATTTTTCATGTTATGCTAAATTTTATAGAGTAGCCATATAAAAATGCAAAAACTTAATTGTAGATAGAAAAAGGTGCCTTGAACAAACATAAGAATCCATACAATTAATATATAATAGTTTTAGTAAAACCTGATCATGTGATCAAAACAAAGATGGCAGCCTCCATAGAGAATGTAAACAAAGGTGGATACATACATGTACATGGCGGGAAAGTACAAAAGTACTACTTATGGGCCATCAAAACCTCTCTGATCAACAGTACATAGAAGGGTTGACAAACTGGAAAAACCAATAACCTTTTCAGTTCTCTAAAGGAAGAATGTCTATAAACTTAGGGGCGTTCGCTACAAGATCTTAATTTTACTCGGCATGCTTCAATCAAGTATTTCAAGCGTGTGAAAATTTAATCATTTGTCCCTCACCACGAGTAGATAACAATGGTATTGTTAATAAGCACGTGCATTCACTGCATACACGGAAAGTAGGCCCTATCTATTGTTTCCACTTCCCATCCCCTCACTCTCTCTCTCTCTCTCTTCTGCAAGCGATGGCTGAATCTTTGGTTAACAAAAATCTGCAGACAAACCGTGGAGACCTACATCATCGTAAAGTGGACTAGCTTTTGGCCAAGGTCTCCCAAGAAATTTAAGAGTGCTTCGAATTTACTTCTTAAGCTGTGAGTTGTAAAAACACCGGAATACTCTACTGTGGATCTTAGTAGAAGGCCTACTCTTAGGATAATATCGCCAAGGACAATTTTAATAGAAGTAAATTAATTTTTCTAGCCAAAGGTAAAATAACAACCAAATAGCCAATCAAAGTTTCCTCATTTCAGCAGATGAGATCGGGATCGCGTTTGGTTGCGAATTAGAAAAGGAAGCTACCACAACTCCTCTGCGATGCAATCGTTTGTGTCGACTTTGTCTCTCTGAGAAGAACATCATTCGTACTTATGGAGAGCAATATCTTATCTCATATCACGTTAACTGCCATTGTGTGTTCATCTACGCCAAACTGTTCCATTGATGGAAAAGCTATTCAAACTCTTTTGTCAGTAACCGCCAGATGATTTAACTCTGAGGAGTATGGTGAGGGAAACTCAACACGAAACAACCACAAAGTATTGTTGATGTGGGTATTACCGAGGTGGATCTTTCTTGTGTATGCTGAACAATGGTAAAAACTTTGTCTTCGAGAAACCACTGACCCGATTGCAGTGAGTAAATAATGATGAATTCATTAACAACGTAATTTGTATCAAGAGCCGATACAATTCTATTTAAAGTGTGTACATTAGCGTCGACATGTTATCTCTTGTGTTCTTCATATTGTCGACTGCCCTGCTAGATAGCTGCTGTTTTGGATTGCTTGCATCTCGAGACCAGCAATGCTTGACATTTAAGAGTGACGACTTATCCTGCCCGGAGTCTTGGCATTACTGGGGAAACTCTTGCTACATGATCACTGAGTCCATCTTTCCCTGGTCCAAAGCTAGAGACGAATGTAGAAAATTGGGTGGTGTTCTGGCTGCACCAAGCTCAATTCAAGAAAACAGTTTTATTGTTACTTTGATTCCAACGAATGGATTAGTATGGATCGACTGTAATGATCTAGAGGAAAGGGGGACATTCAAGTGCAGAGAGGGCAACGTAGAGGTCGCTTACAGAAACTGGGATGCAGGACAGCCAAATGGTTTTGGCAGTGAGGACTGTGTGGTACATTCCACAAAGACAAGTCATCATGGATGGCATGATGTAGGCTGCAACCGTGAATTTATGGCTGTTTGCAAACTGGCCTTCAGACCAGTCCTTCACGTGTAACAATTACACGGAGGAATATCAACCAACATATAACTAGTAAGTGCTGTTTAGACGTTGAAGGTTCTATATATTTCGGTTCATAAATCGACAGCTCACTCAAAACCATTGGCCTTGACGATACAGTTATGACCGACTAATTGTTCGAAACAGGTCCGTTCGTCTTGAATCAGCCTCAAGGACATTTACATTGTTCAACTGACTAATATTATTAATAATATTCAGTTCTTACATCGCGCTTGATCAGAGGGCATCTCAAAGTGCGGTTTATTTTTGTTCTACAAGGTATGCGGAGCCATGTTCAAAATATAAGACCCATTTGTTTACATAGCACTATGTTACGGTTTACAAAGTGTTGTGGCGCAATCTGCCGCTATCCATACCAGAAAACACAGGGCGAACCCCTTCTCTTAACAATAAGTGTACTGGGTTCAACACACGTGACCAACGGCTTTATGTCCCATCCAAAGAAGGCAGCTTATTAAAGTGATTTGCTCCAGACCGGGACTCGAACCCACACTCTACTAGCCAGAAACACCACGTATTGAGTCCGGTGCGCTTGGCCGCTGGGCCACGACGCGTTTATCCTTTCCCAGAGTATTGGCATTTATTTGGAAACTATTACAACAGCCTCAATAGTGACAAATGTAATTTGAGCGGCATTTTGTATGTCCTAGAAGACAATTTTATCATGACTTATTCCAGAGGGAATCATATGCGTGGATTGACCGATTGACGGATCGGACTAGGCAGTAAAAGTTTAAAGGGGGTAAACTACACGCTTTGGAATAATGGTCCACCTAGAAATACTCTCGCAGCTCTCGATTCGACGTAATACGTGATATACAAGGACCGTAGACAGTAAATGAGAACCTGTTTGTCAAGTAAGTTGCACCATCGATGCATGACATAGAGCTTTATCACTATTACGGGAGTATCTTTTTTCTCCGAGCAACTCAATGTAAACTAACTCCAAATGTAAGAAATAAGCGCAATGTAAATTCACCGCAACAATAACGGAGATTTAGGACGTGGCGATATTAATCCAGCAGTTTGTAAGCAGAAAGTGGCTGCAAGACCAGTCCTTTACATAGCCTTGATTGCAAGGCTGTGTTTGCTTACTATAAAGCTAAAAATGTGCATAACCACAGCCGCACGAATGCGATGCCCGAATGCAATGCAACTCCTGTTCCGGTCCCCCGACTGTCTTTAAACAGCACACCACGCTCTCACCCAAGGAAGCACACAAACGCTCGTTTCCACAGTCCCCACACACACCGCTATCGCCCACAATCCTAGCCCGTGAGCCGTCAGCGAAATCTTTTTCCCAGCGTGGTAAAGGCCATCATTTGCATTTTCGCTTCCCATTGGCTGGATGATGCTGAATTATTCAAGTTGAAAAGCCCTTCCATGTTCGCCTATATTATGTACAATGTACATTGTACACAGTACATGTTACACAACGTGCACGTGCATGCAGTGCATCAAACAATATACTCAGTGCGATCATGGACGTGAGTGTAAACGTCTCATTGTAGATGACTGTCGCCCTTCTTTGAATACGGATAACTTGGTTTGTGATCCAAAACTGAAGCCAATAAATTGAATGTTAATAAGGCTGATTTCCCTACAAAATTCACTATTCCCCCATAATCATAACATCATGTCAACAGGTGGCCCATACTCCGTCATTTCAAGGCTCACTCTCATTTCTCAGCAAACACACCACACACACAGTCTTAGGCTATGACCTCGAGGTCCCCCAGTACTGACCATTAATCCCCTGTTGACCATTACCTCATCCGACTTTCTAGGAAATGATATGTCACTGATCTTATATTTTCTCTGTGACATCATTTCTAAATCTAGACTTACCCCCCCCCTCAAGAAACCATTCATATCCTAACTTTATCCTTCAAGATTATTCTTATCCTGACTCTCCTCATTTTTTTTTTTTATTGTTCCAAGGGACTTGTGTAAACATTGTTATTTTCTCATTTACATCGTGTGTTTTGTTTCTTTTTTGTCTCTAATTAATTATTTGCCGTTATAATAATAATAATAATAAGACAGACCCTATGTATAGTTATATAATACTACTAACAATAATGCGACAGCCGGTATATCCCTTTCAAGTCGTGTTGGACAAGGCATATTCAAACTGTTTCTGTTTGGTTTAACTTTTCGACTCGAGACGTGTACACATTCTGCTGCTAGACTGTGTAGCAAACTGGCCTGCGAATAGTGATGTGTGATGAGCGATTCTGTGCAGCTGCTATTTGATATAATGTCATGAAGCTTATGGTTACGGACCCCAGCCAATGGGAGCGAGGTATGCAAATTTTGGCCTTTACCGCGCTGGGAAAAAAAAAATTCGCGAGCCGTCAGGCCAAGGCTGTGAGCCTGACGGCTCACGGGCTAGGATTGTGGGCGATAGCGGTGTGTGTACAGGCGCTGTGTGTATGGTGAGAGTGCGGTGTGCTATTTTTTTTAGAGTCAGTCGGGGGACTGGGGTTTTATCGCATTCGGGCGGCTGGGGTTTTAGTATCCTTGCTCTATGGTTTTAGCTAGAGTACTTGTTTACACAGCCTTGATATCAAGGCTATCCTTTACACGGACATCTATAGAGTTATACTTACATCATTGTAGACTTAGTATTTGATAAGTCATGTCGTAATGTTCACGCCGTGGAGGAAACAAAGATCTCGAGAAAACGAGAGCAAGTCTGATCAAGGAATTATGGTGTACCCAACCTATCCATTGAGCAGCTGTTATTAAATCACAGATTGTATTGGGCCAAGAAACGTTTGAATTCACCACGACTAGACTCAATTCTTGATCGATTCGACGGGAGGATATGCACAGTATAGTGCGCCACCATTAGTCGATGAATGCGTATTGCCACAAAACATGAGACATTTCAATTATTCACTATTTGAAATTTCACATCATTGCATTGTGATTTAAGGTTCTTATCTCTATGGCGTCTCAAAGGTATGAAGAGGTATTTTTGAATTTTGAGACCTATTATTTTATTTAGCACATTGTTAGGTGTCGCGGTGCAATTTGCTGTCAACCATTTTTGTAATAATACACAGGGACAAACCATTAAACTTTTTAATAACGATAACATATTCTGACATCTAACGTGCTGTTGCACACAGGACCCATTGAAAATGGTAATGTGTCTTGATCACGGAAAAGAGTGACATGATCGGGACCTGAACCCACGCTCTGACATTACCACAAGATGAACTTGATCTTGCAAATCATACATAAGTTGTTTGCCCGATATGGACTCTCTGACGTACACTGCGTCAACCTTTTCGTACGTACCCAACTCTTGGTGGCGCACTGTATAATTGATTCTTGCAAATTGCACCCGACAAAGTGAATTTTGCAGTTAAAGCTAACTAAATTGTTTCTTTATTTATGTTTTGCATAATATAAGGCGTAGAAGCATGTGAAAGAGTCCCAGTTCAAAGTTTAATTTGTTTCGAAATTTTCTGAGTCTGTTTCGTAACAAACTAACCCCCTAATTTGTTTTTTTGTGAAGCTGGTTAATATACTGCGAGATGAAGCCTCTTTATTTTAGTTTAGTGAGAACTAATTGTGAGTTATATTTGTTATGTTGGTGGTTTCAGTTTTAGAGATATTTAGGAAAACAGTCCATGTTCATTAAAATCTCGGTTGTAATGGTGTTGTAGCAGGCAGTACTCAGAGTTTTCATAAAACTTTTGAAGCAGAAATGGCTACAACAGTTGCAATAACGGTGATATTTGCTCAGATAATCCCATTTTAGTATGAAAAACAACGTCAAACTTGTCATGTTTTCTTAAGCATGTCTTGTATTTGTTCACGTGCTTGTTTCGATTGCTGCAATCAATTTAAGCATCGGTGATTAATTTTCCAATGCTATTTCCTCGTTTCTGTACTGAATTTCAGGCGGAATTCTGAAAGAATTGTACTGAATGTGATTTTTATAATCGAGAAGAAATCAAACCGAAACCAGGAATATTTTAGAATGAACACGAATTGTGAAATCTTGTTCTTCAGCATTAATCGAATCTAGAAAACAGTGGTTGTTTTTTATCATCATCTCGTGAGCAATTGAAGTGAAAATAGTGATTTATTGTAGTAAGTAATTACTTAATGGAATCAGCCATACACGTTTAATTCACGGCACAGAGACTGTATTAGTTACTCATAACCCTTTAACGCACCAAAATTGATGTTTGATAAAACATGTATTTGTGTACATAAAAATTGTTGGATATATAACGTGTAACGCTTAAACATGCTGGTTGGAAAATGTGAATTTAACAAGATTTGACTTTCATTGTACAATGGCCATCTTTGCCTGGTTCCAATGTTCACAATGATTACAAAATGTTCAATAAACTACCTCAAATAAGGAAATCAGACTGGTTTGTCTTTCAAGCCTCGGTTCCGTCTAGTCTAGAGGGCATATAGACCATTTAACCTGTGACATCACGTGTTTACAAAAGATCCAAAGAGCCTGGACTTCATGCAGGCACGATTTGTACACAGCTCAATGGATAAAAACATTAAATCTTATCTTTTGTTATCAACTTTTGATGTGAAGAAAGGTTACGCATCTCAAAACTTGTTCAGCCTGCCAGGAAATGCACTGGAATGTACAAGGTCAATCTTTTTGTAAACAAAGGTTACATGGTATGTATCTATCTGTTCAGACCATGTTCAGCACCGTCCCTTGACTGCGCACCGAAGGGTTTTAAAGAATCGGCTTGCGTCCCTAAACGAAATATTAACACCCGGTCTTGTTGAATTATTCCACCTTTTTGTTGGTCAACATTATTATTGTGTATTTCATTAAATTAAATACCGGCCGAGATTATTATACATAGCAAATCAACACACTAAAGCTTTTCCTTATTTTCTTCACATTATCGGTCGATACAAAGAAACAGATAATAGGCCTATGTAGGGCGTCCATGCCATTTCTAGTCACACCACTGATGTTTCGAAAGTTTGAACCCGTTAAAATGCACTTTGTATGTGGTGGGAACCAGTGGTTCTTCAGAATGTTTGAATATACGGTAATCATTGTATACAGCCAGACAGTATTCTGTGTAGTTTTGTAACCCCTCATTATGAGTCAAATACAAATATTTTCACTTGCTGTGATACATTTTGGATCGATTGTAGTGATTTATTCCCCGTTAGTGTAGGTTAGGTGTTGAAAATTAATCTTGGTGTCCTTGAAGTACAACCAGAAAACGGTTTCGCTGAAATGGAATATCACTTAATGGCCATGTCGTGGTGATGCAGCCAGGTGTTATACGTATAGACTGTGCAAGTCTCGCGCGTATCGGAACGAGAAAACACGTCAAACGAAAAACATTTTTTTTCTTTCTGAAATCAAATCTCTGTTTTGAATTATATCTAATGACAAAATCTGAACGACAAAAATACTCAGTACAATTTTTATAAAATTATTTTTAGCTCTTATAATAAATACACATTAATCATGTGTTAATTATTATTAAGAATAATTAAAACTCTGGGCCAAGGATGCTTGTTTGATATTAACTTTTTAGAAACCCCTTACACGAATTCGCGAAGGTCACACCTGCGTAAAATTGACGCTTGGTGTGCAGTTTATAGAGGACGCTGACGCCTCAACAACCATAGACTGAAATAAAAAAGCCTGGCGTTGCAATTACAGCATCTGGCGCATCCAAAACAAGCGTTTACATAAGTTTTGGTATGGGAGGTGAGCACAAAATTCTTGATTTTTTTGCAGTAACCGGAAGCTGAGGTCAAGTTTAATTCTCGGGTTTTCTTCGTTAT
This sequence comes from Pycnopodia helianthoides, assembly GCA_032158295.1. Taxonomy (NCBI): domain Eukaryota; kingdom Metazoa; phylum Echinodermata; class Asteroidea; order Forcipulatida; family Asteriidae; genus Pycnopodia; species Pycnopodia helianthoides. Next base: position 6,856,043 of record CM063257.1, read on the forward strand.
ATTGTTGAATTGATTTTACTTTCATATTTGTTATTACTAAGTATTACAATCCCAACAACATATATAATTTTCATAGTCATAAAACTACGTTAAACTAAAATAATTGACGAAACAAAATCTCGCCCACGTAAACTCCGTAATGGTTGGGACCACTATGGTCCCGGAAGTTCGAATGAGCGTGATACTTGCACAGTCTATTGGCATAACCGTGGCAACGTATTGGATAAAGACTATCAATGCTGAGGCATATTCATGATATGATACATATGTTGGCGCAACCTTGGCAGTTACTAACGCACCGGGGCCGATTTACAGAGAGTTAAGATTGATCTTCACCGTGCATCACTCCTGGGGAAACCGTTCTTTCTCTCGGTCCGGTCCTTCCCTCTGGAACTCATTACCCATCAAACTGAGAAAGGAGACTTCCTACCTCACATTCAAGAACCAACTTAAAACCCATCTCTTTTAATAAGTTTTTTAATTTTCTGTTTATTGTATATGGTTCCCAGATGTGAGCTTAGGGTTCTGCGCCAGGAGTGTCACTAGTGACAGACATGACGCATTATAAGTTTCCATTATTATTATTATTCCATCTTATCACAGCATGCAAAAGAAAGATTCCATTTTCATTTGTGCCGGTTACTCCTCGAGTCAGGCTACGTCCCGTAGCCTTAGATCTCAAGGGTCTTTCTCAGGATCCTCGCTGTTCCCAAAAGCGCCGCCTTCTGTAACAGATCTATCCTCACATTTGTCCCTATTTCATCTAGATGTTTCCCCAGTGCTTTGGGAATTGTGCCAAGTGCTCCAACAACCACAGGGACTACTTTCACTTTCACCTGCCAAATCTTACGGAGTTCCCTGGCCAGGTCTTGGTACTTGTGGATCTTTTCCGTCTCCTTCGAAGCTACCCTGATATCACCCGGCACAGCTATGTCAATGAGATGACACATCTTCGTCGTCTTATCTAAGACTACAACATCCGGACGCCTATGTTCTATAACATGATCAGTCTGAATGTTAAAATCCCAGAGAATCTTGACCTGGTCGGTCTCTACAACTTTCTCCGGAACGTGGTCGTACCATTTCGCATGCACTTGGACACCATACTTCTTACACAGATCCCAGTGAATCACCTTGGCCAACTTGTCATGTCTTCCTTTGTACTCCGTCTGGGCCATCATACTACATTCGCTGACAATATGAAATACGGTCTCTTCTGCCTTGTAACACATTCTGCACATAGGAGAGACGTTTGCTTTCTCGATCCTTGCCTTCATAGCATTTGTCCTTAGTGACTGGTCTTGCGCCGCAGTAATCAAACCCTCGGTTTCCTTCTTTAGTTCTCCGCTCTTTAACCAATTCCATGACTTAGGGCTCGCTACCTCTTCAGTACATCTCAAGAACCGGCCATGAAGTGGCTTGTTCCTCCAATCTTGATGTCTTTCCTCTTTCTTTCCCCTCTTGTACTCCTTCGGCCCAACTTCGTCTTCCCTCGTGTACTTTTGGGCAACCATCAACAAGTTCTCCTCGGTCCTCCTAATATGACAATGCAAGCTCCTGCGCTCGATGTTAACACTGTCTGCCACGCTCAGTAACCCCCTTCCGCCCTCTGACCTCGGAAGATAGAGTCTGCTGACATTTGACCGCGGATGTAGCATGCCATGCATGGTCATCAGTTTCCTTGTTCTCCTGTCCGTGACATCTAGATCTTCCTTGGTCCACCCCACAATACCCCCACTGTACCTCATCAAAGACACGGCCCACGTGTTAATCGCCTTAATCATGTTCCCCCCGTTCAGTTTGGACTTTAAACATTTCTTCACCCGCCTGATGTATTCTGCCCTCAGCCTTACCTTTGATTCCTCGTGAAGCACATGGTCCGATTCAAGAACACCAAGATACCGATAACTCTCCTCCTCGCCTAGAGCCCTCATCTGTGCACCATCTGGCAGAGCGATGCCATCGGAGTGTACCCTCTTTCCCCTCTTCATGGCCATTGAAGCACATTTCTCCAGACCGAACTGCATCCCGATGTCAGCGCTGAAAATCCTGACGGTCTGCACCAGAGAATCGATCTCCGCCTCATTCTTTGCAAACAACTTTAAATCGTCCATAAAAAGCAGATGGTTGATCTTACATCCGTCCTTCTTCATTACATAACCTGCGCTCACCTTCCTCAGAATCATCGACAGGGTCATCAGTGCCAGAACAAACAGCAGTGGAGACAGAGAGTCACCTTGGAAAATACCTCTTCTTATGCATACCTTGCCCAGACTATCGTCATTGGCTGTCAGATTTGTTCGCCACGTCTTCATGCTCTCACCTAAAAGACGTTTTACTGCATCAGCCACTCCAACCATATCCAGACATTCCATTATCCATGTGTGCGATACCATGTCATACGCCTTCTTGTAGTCGATCCACGCCATTGCCAAATTAGTCTTTCTGCTCCTGCAATCCTTCAGTACAGCCTTGTCAATGATAAGTTGATCTTTCGTACCTCTGGACCGCTTCTTACAGCCTTTTCTGCTCCTCTGGAAACAACTTCTGGTCATCCATATGGCGATAGAGGTCTTCTGCAATCATACTGGTCAAAAGTTTATACATCACAGGTAAGCACGTGATTGGTCTATAATTACTCGCAATGTTACCTTTCTTGACATCCTTTATGATCAGAACCGTTCTTGCCTCAGTCATCCAAGATGGGACCTTACCCTGTACTAAACAGTCTTGCAGTTGTAGGGCCATTCGCTCATGCAAATTACGGAAGTTCTTCAACCAGTACCCATGCACTTGGTCCGGACCCGGGGCTTTCCAATTTGGCACTTTCTTTACCTGTCTCTTTACCTTGTCCACGTCAATCTGGAACCCTTCTTGCTGCTGTACCCCTCTCAATTCATCTTTCACATTCGTTAGCCATTCCGCTTGTCGGTTGTGCTGTATTGGTTGGTCCCAAATACTACCCCAGAAAGTTTTTGCCTCTGCTGGTCTCGGGCCCACTTGCGTGCTGTCATTCTTTCCGTCTAATTCCTTAAACAACCGACGCTGATCGGTGTTAAATAGCCTATTTTGGTGAAACTGCTTGACCCTATCAACATACCTCTTCACCTTTGCAGCCTTAGCCTTTACCCTTTGCTTAATCTCCTCTATGACAACATTCACCCCCTTACCTTTGACATTATACCTTGTCATGATTGTATTCCTCAAGTCTGGACCTTTTATTAAACCCTTTTTCATTTGTTCTATTCTACTGAGGTCTTTCCGTAATTCTTTAATTTGACCCTCCAGACGACGTTTCCACCATGGTGTACTGTTTTCCTGTTTTGATTGTGAAGCCTTCACACCTAACTTTTCCCCTACTACAACTGCCCCAGCAAAAATAAGACGGTTAGTTTCCGACAGATTATTTGTACTTACTGACCCAAGGACTTTACTTACCACGGCTGACATTTCTGTCAGCCTTTTCCTTGGGACCCGGCGCAAAGATGGGATACTCCACCCGCTTGACCCCTTCGCCGCTTCCATCACCTCTTGAATCTTGGTTTTAATTTGCACCTCCTCCTCCGTACACTCTACACCTCCCTCTTCGTCTATGCCATCGTCGCCCTGACTGTCTAGTAACCCTGGCTGCTCAACCACATCTTCGCTATTAGCAGCAGCCACCTCCTCCGGTACTTGGTGGTTAACAATCTCCGTTCTATCTCTTTCAGCTTGTACTATCCTCCTCATCTCCTCAATTTCCACGTTTGTTAACCACTGGTTCCGTTTGATAGTACTTATCTGGTCTGCAAGACGCTGCTCACTGATCTCAAACATTTCTTTATCCTGCCATAGGCTAAACATTCTCTTTCTGTATCCTCTCTTGTCCGGCTCACTTTTAATATAACATTCCATCGCCATTTTGTTATCAGCCTTACTCCATTTTCTCCTGGTTGCAACACGAATCCTGTTGTGAGCAGTTTGGATACGATCTGGTAGTACCTGCTCAGGCATACCAACCAGATCGGGTGAAGGACTTCCTCTCTGGGAGTTTGTCACTCTTTCACCGTTGACTTGATGCTCCATAGCACTCATTATAAACATCACACAATTGTGAGAAAGTTTGTAGTTTTAGGGAGAACTACATACAGCAACGCTGTAGAATATCCAACCCTACGGAGACCACTAAACACTGGTTGTAATCAAGATGTTCCAAAGGACGCAGTTGATACGCGCGTCCGTTCACTGACTCAATGTACACTGTGCGGTCTACGTTGAAGAAAGTTTTCTGAATACAGAAAAATCCAACACTTTTCCACCAAAAATAGCAACAAGATGGTAACTAGTTGTCGTCAAACTTGCCCTGCGGTGTCTACCAAGTAGTACCAACAAGGAGTTAACTTTTGATGTATAACAAACAGCAGGAAACAATATTTATCTTCTATAGAATCGAGAGCCGATCTGAAGCAGTGTTCCTTGTCTCGCCGCCATTATTATTATTATTATTCCATCTTATCACAGCATGCAAAAGAAAGATTCCATTTTCATTTGTGCCGGTTACTCCTCGAGTCAGGCTACGTCCCGTAGCCTTAGATCTCAAGGGTCTTTCTCAGGATCCTCGCTGTTCCCAAAAGCGCCGCCTTCTGTAACAGATCTATCCTCACATTTGTCCCTATTTCATCTAGATGTTTCCCCAGTGCTTTGGGAATGGTGCCAAGTGCTCCAACAACCACAGGGACTACTTTCACTTTCACCTGCCAAATCTTACGGAGTTCCCTGGCCAGGTCTTGGTACTTGTGGATCTTTTCCGTCTCCTTCGAAGCTACCCTGATATCACCCGGTACAGCTATGTCAATGAGATGACACATCTTCGTCGTCTTATCTAAGACTACAACATCCGGACGCCTATGTTCTATAACATGATCAGTCTGAATGTTAAAATCCCAGAGAATCTTGACCTGGTCGGTCTCTACAACTTTCTCCGGAACGTGGTCGTACCATTTCGCATGCACTTGGACACCATACTTCTTACACAGATCCCAGTGAATCACCTTGGCCAACTTGTCATGTCTTCCTTTGTACTCCGTCTGGGCCATCATACTACATTCGCTGACAATATGAAATACAGTCTCTTCTGCCTTGTAACACATTCTGCACATAGGAGAGACGTTTGCTTTCTCGATCCTTGCCTTCATAACATTTGTCCTTAGTGACTGGTCTTGCGCCGCAGTAATCAAACCCTCGGTTTCCTTCTTTAGTTCTCCGCTCTTTAACCAATTCCATGACTTGGGGCTCGCTACCTCTTCAGTACATCTCAAGAACCGGCCATGAAGTGGCTTGTTCCTCCAATCTTGATGTCTTTCCTCTTTCTTTCCCCTCTTGTACTCCTTCGGCCCAACTTCGTCTTCCCTCGTGTACTTTTGGGCAACCATCAACAAGTTCTCCTCGGTCCTCCTAATATGACAATGCAAGCTCCTGCGCTCGATGTTAACACTGTCTGCCACGCTCAGTAACCCCCTTCCGCCCTCTGACCTCGGAAGATAGAGTCTGCTGACATTTGACCGCGGATGTAGCATGCCATGCATGGTCATCAGTTTCCTTGTTCTCCTGTCCGTGACATCTAGATCTTCCTTGGTCCACCCCACAATACCCCCACTGTACCTCATCAAAGACACGGCCCACGTGTTAATCGCCTTAATCATGTTCCCCCCGTTCAGTTTGGACTTTAAACATTTCTTCACCCGCCTGATGTATTCTGCCCTCAGCCTTACCTTTGATTCCTCGTGAAGCACATGGTCCGATTCAAGAACACCAAGATACCGATAACTCTCCTCCTCGCCTAGGGCCCTCATCTGTGCACCATCTGGCAGAGCGATGCCATCGGAGTGTACCCTCTTTCCCCTCTTCATGGCCATTGAAGCACATTTCTCCAGACCGAACTTCATCCCGATGTCATCACTGAAAATCCTGACGGTCTGCACCAGAGAATCGATCTCCGCCTCATTCTTTGCAAACAACTTTAAATCGTCCATAAAAAGAAGATGGTTGATCTTACATCCGTCCTTCTTCATTACATAACCTGCGCTCACCTTCCTCAGAATCATCGACAAGGGCATCAGTGCCAGAACAAACAGCAGTGGAGACAGAGAGTCACCTTGGAAAATACCTCTTCTTATGCATACCTTGCCCAGACTATCGTCATTGGCTGTCAGATTTGTTCGCCACGTCTTCATGCTCTCACCTAAAAGACGTTTTACTGCATCAGCCACTCCAACCATATCCAGACATTCCATTATCCATGTGTGCGATACCATGTCATACGCCTTCTTGTAGTCGATCCACGCCATTGCCAAATTAGTCTTTCTGCTCCTGCAATCCTTCAGTACAGCCTTGTCAATGATAAGTTGATCTTTCGTACCTCTGGACCGCTTCTTACAGCCTTTCTGCTCCTCTGGAAACAACTTCTGGTCATCCATATGGCGATAGAGGTCTTCTGCAATCATACTGGTCAAAAGTTTATACATCACAGGTAAGCACGTGATTGGTCTATAATTACTCGCAATGTTACCTTTCTTGACATCCTTTATGATCAGAACCGTTCTTGCCTCAGTCATCCAAGATGGGACCTTACCCTGTACTAAACAGTCTTGCAGTTGTAGGGCCATTCGCTCATGCAAACTACGGAAGTTCTTCAACCAGTACCCATGCACTTGGTCCGGACCCGGGGCTTTCCAATTTGGCACTTTCTTTACCTGTCTCTTTACCTTGTCCACGTCAATATGGAACCCTTCTTGCTGCTGTACCCCTCTCAATTCATCTTTCACATTCGTTAGCCATTCCGCTTGTCGGTTGTGCTGTATTGGTTGGTCCCAAATACTACCCCAGAAAGTTTTTGCCTCTGCTGGCCTCGGGCCCACTTGCGTGCTGTCATTCTTTCCGTCTAATTCCTTAAACAACCGCGCTGATTGGTGTTAAATAGCCTATTTTGGTGAAACTGCTTGACCCTATCAACATACCTCTTCACCTTTGCAGCCTTAGCCTTTACCCTTTGCTTAATCTCCTCTATGACAACATTCACCCCCTTACCTTTGACATTATACTTTGTCATGATTGTATTCCTCAAGTCTGAACCTTTTATTAAACCCTTTTCCATTTGTTCTATTCTACTGAGGTCTTTCCGTAATTCTTTAATTTGACCCTCCAGACGACGTTTCCACCATGGTGTACTGTTTTCCTGTTTTGATTGTGAAGCCTTCACACCTAACTTTTCCCCTACTACAACTGCCCCAGCAAAAATAAGACGGTTAGTTTCCGACAGATTATTTGTACTTACTGACCCAAGGACTTTACTTACCACGGCTGACATTTCTGTCAGCCTTTTCCTTGGGACCCGGCGCAAAGATGGGATACTCCACCCGCTTGACCCCTTCGCCGCTTCCATCACCTCTTGAATCCTGGTTTTAATTTGCACCTCCTCCTCCGTACACTCTACACCTCCCTCTTCGTCTATGCCATCGTCACCCTGACTGTCTAGCAACCCTGGCTGCTCAACCACATCTTCGCTATTAGCAGCAGCCACCTCCTCCGGTACTTGGTGGTTAACAACCTCCGTTCTATCTCTTTCGGCTTGTACTATCCTCCTCATCTCCTTAATTTCCACGTTTGTTAACCACTGGTTCCGTTTGATAGTACTTATCTGGTCTGCAAGACGCTGCTCACTGATCTCAAACATTTCTTTATCCTGCCATAGGCTAAACATTCTCTTTCTGTATCCTCTCTTGTCCGGCTCACTTTTAATATAACATTCCATCGCCATTTTGTTATCAGCCTTACTCCATTTTCTCCTGGTTGCAACACGAATCCTGTTGTGAGCAGTTTGGATACGATCTGGTAGTACCTGCTCAGGCATACCAACCAGATCGGGTGAAGGACTTCCTCTCTGGGAGTTTGTCACTCTTTCACCGTTGACTTGATGCTCCATAGCACTCATTATAAACATCACACAATTGTGAGAAAGTTTGTAGTTTTAGGGAGAACTACATACAGCAACGCTGTAGAATATCCAACCCTACGGAGACCACTAAACACTGGTTGTAATCAAGATGTTCCAAAGGACGCAGTTGATACGCGCGTCCGTTCACTGACTCAATGTACACTGTGCGGTCTACGTTGAAGAAAGTTTTCTGAATACAGAAAAATCCAACACTTTTCCACCAAAAATATCAACAAGATGGTAACTAGTTGTCATCAAACTTGCCCTGCGGTGTCTACCAAGTAGTACCAACAAGGAGTTAACTCTAGATGTATAACAAACAGCAGGAAACAATATTTATCTTCTATAGAATCGAGAGCCGATCTGAAGCAGTGTTCCTTGTTCCTTGTTCCTTGTCAATAATTATTATTATTATTATTATTATTATTATTATTGCTAAGCAAAGTGTGATGTCACAATAAAAATCACCATGGCATTAGTGAAAGACTCATCTTAAGATGATCCCTTCTGTCAAATGTATTGGTAGTACAGTATAACTTAATGAACGAGAATGCTTAACAGCTTACTCCCTGCACAACCCCGGATTTCCTTAATGGTTTTAGTTTGCAAGAAATGTATCTTCTTATCAAACAATGTTCTTATCAGTTAATAGACAACTTATGCGTACTATTTTAGTCGTTTTCGTAAAAATTATTATTGGCTTATTTTCTGTTCAGAAATATAATAATAGTGGCTTTTTATATAGCGCTCATATCCATCACTCAGTGACGCTCAAGGCGCTTCAACAGTCGGTATTTTTCGGCAAGGTGGAGCTACTTTTTGAAGTTTGAGACCTATTCCTTTGCATAGCACAATGTAATGGTTTACAAGGTGCTGTGGCGCAATATGCTGCCAATCAAACCAGGAACACCGGGGCGAATCCCTTCTCTTTTCGATAGTGCACTGGGTTCTTTTACGTGCATTACACAACACACGGGACCAACGGCTTTACGTCCCATCCGAAGGACGAAGCAATAATGGTTAAGTGTCTTGCTTGAGGACACAAGTGTCACAACCGGGACTCGAACCCACACTCTGCTGAACAGAAACATCAGAGCTTGAGTCCGGTGCTCTTATCCGCTCGGCCAAGAGAGTTGCCTGGCAGTAACTGTGAATTGTTACACTATTGTTTGAAGTCATTACAAAATATTGACCAAGGAAGATAGCGGTTTGCCAAGATTTTACTTGACCTAAAAATTTATCAGAGACATTATTTTTGTTCAGTATCATTATGATAATTATTTTGGTTGACACAAATGTCACCTCGGCAACTTCATTATCCAGTAGCTTGTGGTAGGTATGAGCTAATATATCATCATTCAATAGAACTACACAAACTATTTTCACAATCTATTTGTCAAACTTGACAAAATATACACCGATATGACCACAATTTTACCTTGTCATCTGGTCGAAACTCGAAGTTGAAGTAAAACAATTTATTCTCCACCTTCGTTTTGAGCTCTCTAGAGCCAAAGTTGTGTGGAATTTGAATTTGGTTTCAGTGGGTGAAACAATCTTTGAAATATGGAGATATCCAAACTGAGATCAATGACGTCATCTCTACGGTCTGTTGTTGCCTGCTACAGAAATATGTGTGCAACATTCCACTACCGTTCTGTTGAAGACGAGCAGAGTGTACTGTTCGAAACGTCCAGTCCACACCGGTTTTTCTCACAACCAACAGTTCTTCCGAAAGAGTTTTATACATGGTTGTACCCGCAAGTTTTAAGTTCTGATGATCCACACCAATATTTAATGTATTTTTTAAAATGTATTATTAGCTGGAGTAGTCCCATCAGTTTTTAATCAACTTTTCTCCCTGAATTCATACAACGTAAAACACACATGAATAAAACACCAAAGCAGCCACCAAGAAACTACTTAAACCAATTCACAGGATTCTAAGAAATACAAAATGAGGCCTAAGAATAAAACGCAAAAATCCCCCAAAACCCAACATTTTAAATGTCCGGAAGTCCATTCACACAAAACTATTATTTATTAGGACTGGTTGAAAAGAAAAGAAAGGCGTAAACGTGGATTAACTGTAAAGCTGTTAAGGCAGTTGGACTTATGGAAGTGGGGTATGGCATGTCACAGTGGGATATAGAAGTGAATATACCACGGATGTAAACTACATATTGTGAAATTGGTCAGCCCTAAAATTTCCTGTAGCTCATGAATTTATAAGTGACATGATATAACGGGTGACCATATTGAGAAATAAGTTGCACTGCCAATGCTTTATATCTGTTATGTAAACTTGTTGAATACGTTTGTGAACCTTAATTTAGACTCAAACCAGAACCCCCTGTCCGCAAAATGGTACGGACTGTTAATCATTACATACGCGCCTTGTCCGCCATATGTGGTTGTGAACTTTTATAATGGTAGGTGTTTTACCCGCAGAAGCAAACCCGCAGAGACGAAAAAATAGAGAGGCGTAGAAAATCCATAGATGCAAGGTCTAGTTTTGACTTGGTAATTAGTGATAATCAGCTAACCGGTAGTTCTTGAACTGAAAATTAGATACAATTAGGAGTCAGGGTTCTTGCTTTTATAGGTATTGACTTATCTGTTAATTAGAATCCAGATGAGTACTTGTATATGCTGAGATGTAATAATCACCATAGCTTTCTATTAAACCAATCAATAATGTTTCCTATGTGTTTTAGTGTATCGAAGGTTACTTGTCAAAGATGCAGCCCACAAATTGTCCGCGTGGTCCAACTGTTCATGAAATCAAATTAACTTTTGAACGATACAAAACAAAAGTGGGAATCCAACCAGGTATTGCTTACGGCCGAGGCTGCTGGTGGTCGATATTGTCTTTACAAAACCCCTTCTGGCTGGGTCATGTTTATTCGTGATTAATTGAGAGGGTTAGCCAAACAAAGTGTGCGAATTGTAGCAGACGAGATCAGGATCTACCTGAGAAAAACTGTCGAACTCAATGGTAGTTGTATCTTATCCCATTCAGTGTTAACCGCCATTGTGTGTTCATCTATGCCTAACTGTTCCCTTGCTATGACAAACTATTGCAATTCTTGAATCAGTGACAGCCAGACCAATTGACACTGGAGTAACCAACAATTGCTAGAGGAGTTTGTGAACCGAGTCGTGCTTATACAGAGGAACGAGTCTCCAAAAAACTACGGTACAAAGCCTGTTTATTCGAACTTGACTGCAAACCTTTCTACAAACCGAGACAATCAAAAGATTCGTAAAAGTCTAAACTGCAGACGTCTAGGTAGTTTAGAGCAAAAACACTGAAGTGTTTTATTCCCTGTGTGCAGAACGTCAACATGTCGTCTTTTGTGTTCTTCATATTTGTTACTGCCTTAAACAGCTGTTGTTTTGGAGTGGTTGCATCTCGAGACCAGCGATGCTTTACATTTATCTATGATAACTCATCGTGCCCGGAGTCTTGGCATGTCTGGGGAGACTCATGCTACAGGATCACTGAGACGGAGTTTACCTGGTCAGATGCTAAAGACGAGTGTAGAAGCTTGGGTGGTGTTCTTGCTGCACCAAGCTCGAGTCAAGAAAACGATTTTATTGTAACTTTAATTCCAAGAGGAGGGTACGTGTGGATCGACTGTAATGATCTGGAGGTGGAGGGGAGATGGAAGTGCAGAGAGGGTAACGTGGAAGTTTCTTACAGAAACTGGTATCCGATGGAACCTAATAATGAAGGGGATGAAGATTGTGCCATAATTTCGAGGGCGGTGGGAATCAAAGAATGGCATGATGTAGGTTGCAACTGGATTTGCAGAGTCGTTTGCAAACTGGTGGGTAGACCAAGGCTCATTAACGTTTAACAATTGAACATCAAAGCTCATCAATTAAAGGAACATTACAGAATTGGTTTTTGCTAACAAAACAGTTGCTGGCAGTGTAAGCACTTTATGTAATCCACCATATACATAAACTAACAAACCTGTAGAAGTTTGAGATCGATCGGCCATCTGGGGCACGAAAAAATAGTGAAAAACCGATTACACATTTGCATGAAATCATATAGATTCAGTAAATGAATAAAACGCTCACTGAGCGATAAACTCCAATCGGAAAATTAGTTTATTCATTTCTCATCAAATATGGCATTTTAGACAGAACTATTTCAAGGGATGTTTTCTACTATCATCATCATTAGACCGTGTAAGTTTTATGTATATCCGTGATCAAAAAGTATATTTTACAAGTTTTTTTCTAACCAATTCTGTAATGTTCCTTTAAAAGTTAAAGTAATTTAGATCCATCTACCAAGCAAAAATACAATAAGCCATTTTGAGATATGGTGGACACAATACTATGACACTATTAGGGTTTGGTAAATTAGTCTGTAACACACCCAAACCAAACAGTGCACTCCCTCTAGTGTCCACCATATCTAAAAAAGGCTCATTGCCGCACTGTGACGAAAGAACGGCGTCTGAATGATAGACGCTTGCTGCAAACCATTTCAGTCATTCTAAGGTAACACATTGTGGTTCTAACTTTGAGACTTGTTGTCTTTGTACGGAGCCATTATAAGACTAAGAGGGTCTCTTTAACGGGAGGGGAGCTTGTTCTGCAAAGAGCTGGTATGTTTACTCACCTCGTTATGACTCGAGTGTTCTATCCGATGTCTGAGACTCAACTGGTTTCATTCTCCCCGAGCTCAACTGACACCAATCTTGAGGATGAACCTTGTTGACGGACAAATTGTCCGATTGAATTAAATATTCATTCTTAAAAAAGGTTTAAATTCTTTAAGTGTCTGCATAGACTATACGTCCCTTTACAACTATACATTCCCCATGGGGTACTGTTGTCACATCAAAAATTGGTCAGGCCCCGCGGTACCCGGAATCCAATTCAAGCCTTGCGGGACCAGGAACCGGGTTAATAGACCGTGATGCACATTACGTCATTTGAGTAGGGCGCCCTCGCCTAGAGGTTTAAACGAAGATGTTCATTGGCCAATCCTGTGCACCGCGCGTACAAATCTGTGCGTTTCCATTGTTACATCATCGATTGACCTCTAATATGGCGGCTGAATGACGTCAATGCATAAGGTCAATACCGAGTCGTGGGTTTTTAGAGTGTGGTTAATTGTCAGTGGAACCGAATCCAAACACTGATTTAAGACAAACATAGCTAACAAATAGAGTGTCTTAGGCTTTAACGCCATGCCAGCGTCCTTTCCCTTCTTTGATTCTTAATGTTATGTGACTACTTTTGGTTAGTGGCGTAGTGATATTATGAATACTAATTAAGGACGGGGTAATACAAGCCAGGGCGCGGCCTATGGTCACCAGTAGCTGTTAGCCTGGGGTCGATTTCATAAAGCACTAAGATTCATCTTAGGATGAGTTATCAGTATTACCATAGTGGTTTGTATTGTGACATCACTCTTTGCCAAGCAACTGCGATGGATTTGCAGTTACGATCAGTCTGAACACTTTGTGAAATCGAGCCCTGGTCTGGGAAATTGAAGCCTCTATCCTTAGCTTATGTAATTTAAGTAAGTTTAGTTATAAATAAAGCGTTCTGATAGGTCCGTTTTTGCATAGTGCGTGCATTTTAAATGAGGTCAACGAAGTAAAGCGTTATAACTGTTATTACTATTACTATTATTAGTATACAAGTATTGGTTGTTGCATAAGTAGAGTAAACGAACGCTAACTAAAAAGCAAAGATTGAATGTTCACACTTATGACTTATGTTTACACTGTGGTAAAAGGTGTTGTATTCCAAACAATTTAGTGCATTGTTTACGAAAAACTTAAATAAAGGGATAATACGTATGCTTTTTTTTTTTTTTTTTTTTAAGGGATAGTACATTATTTCAAAACCAGTAGTTTTTAATAAACACACCCTGCAGCAAACCCACAGTTGTGAAAATGTCATCAATATTGGTGGTCCCTGTTTGAGTCCCAAAAAAAAGACAATTTACGTTTTGTTATGGATTGTTTGCATGTTAGACTGCACCAATCACAACAGCTAACTGGTCAGTTTGGGCCTTCAAAAGCTATTTCCTGTGACAGTATCTCAGACGGAAATCGAGGGATCTGTGGATAAATGAACTTCATAATCAAGATAGTTTAAAATTTCGAAAATTGTTTGTCAAAGAACCAACCATAAACGTTGTGTTTAGTATTATACGACATGCAACAGCAGTGGTTGTGTTTATCACCATATTATGATGTTGCGGTACCCACTGATAAAATACAGATTTTGAACTGTCTCTAGCTACCGAGCGATCTCGGTGGTTTAGTTGGTTGGACATCTGCTCTAGAATGTCAAAGGTCGTGGGTTTGATTCTACCCGAGTATTATATGCCTGTGGATTTTGTCCAAAGGACTCTGTAAAGTACTGAGTATCAGGCCCGCAGGAAGCTCAAAAACATTGGTCAGGCCCATTTGAGAAGCGGAGTTAGGGATAAATGCGAGTGCGAAGCGCGAAGCCATTACGGCGTGGGGTTCGGGGCCCGCTGAAGGGCAAAATTGTTTAATTCTAGATGTTCTGTGGTGCAATATGACGTAATTTCTGGCCACATTTCCCTCACTTTTTGAGCAAATTATAAAAATCATTTTCATTGGTTTACTCTCTATTAATGTTTCTATACTCATATTTCCATCTAATAGGGAGGGGGAAGGTGCTGTATGTATTGATGCATGTGGCACCATCCCTGGACGTAATTGGGTAATGGGGACACTTCAACAGTTCATTAAGGCCATCTCATTTACTGTTTAGATTTAATGAGCTGAGGTGAACTTGCCTGCAAAAAAAATCATGTGCCTATTTTGGGCGTCATATCCAGCACTCCGAACCCCGCTGGTGGTAGGATCTGGACCAAGTGGCAGACAGCTTTATTATACTCAAATCCCCCCCATTACAGCATGAGGTCTTGGGCCCGCTTAAGGGCCCCTGGAAAAAAATCATTCTAGATGCTTTGTGGTGCAATATGACGCAATACCTGGCAATTTTTCCCTCACCTTTTGAGCAAATTCTAAAGTTAGTTTTTATTGGTTTACTCTGTATTAAAAGTTCTAGTTAATCTGGATGAATTATTTTTGCAACAATAAACAATCAAATGTCATTTACAAAGCTCATTTAATGATTTTCTATATGAAAAATGAGTTCAGTGAATATTGGAAAGTGTTACAGAAAGTGATTTAATTAATTGTATTCTTCCTTGAATTCACTGGAGAAAACAAAGTGCACAAAATTATTTTGGAGATTTTCGTTTTCTTTTTTCACTTGATTCAAATTTGATATCGGGCAAACGAAAAATATAAATAATAAAAAAAATAATAATATATACCGGCCCTACCGCTTCCTACGGCCCTGCCTGTCGTATTATAGAGTGCTTTACACACATCGGTGTAAGGGTAAAACCATACATTATTATCATTTGATTAATCAAAGTGAACAGTGTGATCTATTGTAGCATGTGATGGAGTCAGTCGGTAGTCTTTTCTTGTAAAGACACGCCAGTCACTTTGAATTCGTGGAACGAATACTGTATTGGTTACGATTATAAAAGTCAAAACTATAAAAAGCACAATATTGATGTTTAGGTAATATTAAGGTGTGTAGTGAAAATTGTGGGATGTGTAAGTATTGTTCTGATTAAACATGTTCTAATTGATGGCGTTGTGATCTTACAAGAATTGTCCTTCTTTACGTGTTCATCTTTGTCTGGTTCCCCTTGTACAATAATAATAATAATACGTCGCTCTTATATAGGGCTTAATCACACCCGATGGGCATCTCAAAGCGCTCAGTATTATTGTTGCAAGGTATTGTGGAGCTGCGTTTTGAAGTAGTAGACCTATTCCTTTACAGAGCACTATGTAATGGTTTACAAGGTGCTGTGGCGCAACATGCTGCCAATCAAACCAGGAACACCGGGGCGAACCCCTTCTTTTTACGATAAGTGCACTGGGTACATACACTCATATAGTAATGATTATTATCAAAATACTTCAATAAATGGGCCTGTATAAAGACAGGGGACCAGTCTATCCAAATGAGTAGCTTATCGTGTTACCCGTCAATGTACATGCCGTGCACGGGGCCTGGGAAGTAGCACACAAATGGCTCATTTTAAACCGAGACATGATACTATGGTGGCCCTGAAGGACATCGCACATCGCAAATATCTTGCAGATATTTGCGATGTCGCAAATATCTTTGCAAATATCTTTGCAAATATTTGCAAACATCGCAAATATTTGCAATGTCGCAAATATCTTTGCAAATATCTTTGCAATATTTGCGATGTCGCAAATATCTTTGCAAATATCTTTGCAATATCTTTGCAAATATTTGTGATTTCGCAAATATCTTTGCAAATATTTGCGATGTCGCAAATATTTGCAATGTCGCAAATATCTTTGCAAATATCTTTGCAAATATTTGCGATGTCGCAAATATCTTTGCAATATCTTTGCAAATATCTTTGCAAATATTTGTGATTTCGCAAATATCTTTGTGCATATTTTTTTGATGTCGCAAATATCTTTGCAAATATTTTGCAAATATTTGTGATGTCGCAAATATCTTTGCAAATATTTGCGATGTCGCAAATATCTTTGCAAATATATGCGATGTCGCAAATATTATTACATACTTTGTCGCATACTTTGTTGCATAGTTTGCATATTTGTGCCGGTTATTTTTTCAAGAGCCTAGAGGGTCTTAAAGTTGTTTGGGTTCCAGCCTTCATTCCATTGACATGTACACACGGGCGGGTAGTCGGGTGCAGTTTGTGTATGGCTGGTTACTTTTCTGCTCTTCCCGCATGAATTTGTAGGCATCCGTGGTCGTTTTTCTGATGAATCTCGACAACAAAAGGCAACAAGTCAGTAAGGCAACAGAATGATCAGCATTATGCCACCTTCAAGAGGATCAGTGGTGAGGATTGTTAGTGTTGTCTAGTTACGTTAATCGGTTGTCCAGAGACCAGGCAGAGAGGGCTGACTCAATAATAATGCCAACACTCACTGTATCTTAGTCTTACCTCTCCAATATTAAATACCGCTGGAGGCCTCCATTTTTATTATTATTTATTATTATGAATATGATTAGGCCTAACGTTAGGCCCCTATTTTTTGTTTAATCTTTTTTGTTTTAATTTTGTTTTAATTTCAGGCTCACGCATGTGTATGCTCACGTACTATCTAGTATCTTGAACCGTTCTATTCTTGGGTTCAGGTCAACTCGATCCGAAGTCAACTCGGTCGAAGTCAACTCGGTCCGAAGTCAACTCGGTCCGAAGTCAACTCGAAGTTAGCCTAAACTTCAGGACACGGTGTTCATATTTTTTTCTCTGAACGAAACAGATCATGGTGTTTCGAAACAAAACCTGAAATGAAGGCTTGTAACTTAACAAACACGTTTTAAGTAGAGGATATTATGAAAAAACTATTTACTAAGCAAAACTTGCTCATGAATCTTCCCATTGGCACCTTCGTGATGGCTCAAACGTATCAGCATCCGGGCACTTCAATATTGGAACATTTGTCAACAATCATTCAAAGTCATGACCTTCAACCATTTGATATACAGGAAAGAGCGTCGCTGTATAAAGTAATTATGGGGCTTGGGGTATTAAGTTCTCACTATTTAGCTTGGAGCACCAGTCGGCTGCAATAGCAATGTTGAAGAATAGGCCTTTCCATCGATCCGTCCATAGCCAAGGCATGCACTGAATGTATACATAGAAGCGCTCCCAGCCATACGTTTGGCGTAACCATGGCAACGTCTTGGACTAAGACTAACAACACCCGAGGCATATTCATGATATTAACAAAAGCGCCCCCCTCGGTACGTATTGGCGTAATCTTGGAGGATATCTCAATACCGCACCGTGTTCTTTTGTCTTTGTATGGCAATTAGTCAAACTGCTCTCTTCTTGATTAGGCCTACAGCATGATGAAACATACTGAATAAAAATTAGGAAAATTGAGGTTGTGCTTAACGACAGCTACACCAATCAGCAGCGATGATGGGTTCGTTGATACCTTAGTTGACCAATCATATCGTTGGTATAGATAACAGTAATCATTTTTTTACGGAACGGCCTGTCTGTGTTTAGCTTTGTTTTGTTTTGTTGTTGTTTTTCCCCTTTAATGTGTAATTTCCATAGGCGCCACTCCTGGCGATATCATTATTATTGACTAGTGGTGTGTAGCGTGCACCATGCAAAGTATTTCATTTATTTTCAACTCCCTGACTATAAGTCGGATTATTAAAATCAAGACTGCTCCACCGGTGACATAGACATCACGTGAGATTTCTTTTACTTTTAGTGAAACTGTTTTCGGGTTGTACCTTATGGACACCAAAGTTAACTTTCAATACCCAATTTTTTTTTGCAGAGGGGAACAAAATAAACCCAGAAATATATCACAGCAAGTTAGTTTATTAATTGATTTACTTTTTGACACATACTGAGGGTTACATAACTACACAAAATAGTCTTACGTTGTGTAAGATTTAGAGGTTGGTGTGTATTCGGACATTGTTCGGAACGTCATGTTGTCAGCAAGTAGTTGCTGTGACATGTAGGGAAACCAAAAAACGGCATTTAAGTGCTCGATATGGGGGCATGGTATACCTCTATATTGTGTCTTCATTGTGTGATTGGAATCTCAGAAAATCTTAAGAGCGTTTTTTGATTTATTAATTTTCTTTTAGAGGGGTCTCCTTGAACAGTTCGAATACACGCAAGACTTTGCAGTTTATTGATTTAGAGATTTTTGTTTCTACGAAAATAACTGTGATGTAGTACTTAGCGTTTGTTGTTAACATTGTAAAGGCCATGTTCCCAACGAGGCAATTTACAGGAAACCATTTCCAGGCAATCTCCAATAAGAAAATTCATTCACATTTTAGTTTTCTCATTATTTTCTTGGGTTAGTGAGTTGCAGCTGGAAGAATGTCTCTCGTGCTGTCAAACTGCTCCCTTGTGTATGCAGTGAAGTTCATTGCCTTCGAGTTGTCTAAAAAGTGCCCTGTATGACATATCCTTAAATCTGTAAACCCCGATGTCATTTGACGTGATTGCCCTGGTGTTACTTTTTATTTATGGATTAACATTAGACTTACACTTAGTTGTTGTGTTTTTGTTCTGTTAATTGGACACATTGAAAACTAGAAATTATTGGCAGGGTCCCGTCCTTGAAAATGGCAATAGAAATACACATGTATAGTGTGAAGATGACATGGATAGCCCGCGTATCTATTTTTTTGCACGGTTTTTTGCATCTTCAAAAGTGTGAATACAATCAGACATAGTGTTATTATTATTATTTTTTAAACCTCGTTCGCTTTCTACAAAAGAAAAGCCCAGTAATTTTGTCAGTTTAAAACACTTTGCCAAAAACATAGACTGATATGAGCTGATTTTCTGATGGGATGATAGCCTGTTATTTCGAAGAGTGAACTACTAATACTAAATAGCAACACAACTAAAGTTGTATTCATTAACAATTAAATTATTCGCAACATTTTAACAACACCATACACGTTTACATGTTGATTCAATGATATTATTGATAAATCCTAATTACTAGGATGGGCCGCTACAGCTAGCTTTTTTGAACAATGAATAATAGTACTAATACTAAACAGCATTACTACCAAAAGT
Source organism: Pycnopodia helianthoides (assembly GCA_032158295.1). Taxonomy (NCBI): domain Eukaryota; kingdom Metazoa; phylum Echinodermata; class Asteroidea; order Forcipulatida; family Asteriidae; genus Pycnopodia; species Pycnopodia helianthoides. The sequence continues at coordinate 6,875,701 of CM063257.1, forward strand.
TTAAACAATTACTAATAAATTGTTCGCAATATTTTCACAACACCTTTACATGCTTTCATATGTATTAATTGATATTTATTTAATTAATAATAATTACATTTGTTTTAGGCTTAATAATTTCATGTCTTGGTATAACTCCCAAACAATCGCTCGAACAATATTTCTCTCTCAAGCTACCTGTAACCACAAGCAAGAGCTTTCCATGAGCTTTCCTTTGATATTCAACACATGAGAATCAAGACATCACAGAATATCATAAACTACATCGAAAAGATCAAATTCCCGAGAGTTGCAGAGTCTATAAGCTTATAATAAGTACAACCATTCCTATGGACCTTTAACTTGGTTTGGCCGTCTTATTTTTCTTTTATTGTCAACATCAATGTAGACGACATCGAGGCTTGAAAGACAATACAGTCTGGTACCTTTAAAAGAGGTATTTTATTGACCTATTATGAATGTGCCTAATGAGGAATCATACAAAGATTAACACTTTACGATAAAGGTCCATTCGTGATACTCTTATATATTAATTACATCTACAAACTGTTAGTTTATACATCTCAACATGCTCAAAACACATACACTATATTTTATTTAAGATCAATGGTGCTTTATATAGTTTCGACAACGACAGTCTATGTCGTGAATTCAAAGCGCATGCGCGTCTTTTTGCCATGAAGTCAATGGACTGACTCCATGACATACTTCCACCTAAATTATACTCACAGGGTGATGATAACACTACCACCGTGTTTTAAATGTTATTAATGTTGAAAAACAAAATGCATACTAGTTTCTATTTTAAAACATTAATGGTTTTCAGTTTGATATATTCCTGATTTTAGAAGTCATGTTATTAATTAATACCGTTTTCTCAGATTGCCGCCTGAAATACTGTACAAAGTCGAGGAAAAGTATTATTTTGATAGCAGCATTCGAAGTAAGCGCGTCAAAATGAGAACTCAATCCTCGACAAAACATGACACGTATCGTCGCTGTTTGTAAAATGGGATCATCTAGGAGGAAGCTAAACAAGATCGCCCACTGATCTTCATTGTCAGTAAAATGGAGATCATTGAGATCACCATTGAAAACGCCAGTCATCTGCTAGCCTGAACATCTGACGTCACACTTAGAGGCCCGTGGTCCTGCCAGATCTACATTTTAAGACCATTCACACGGAGATTCATAGCATTTTAGTACACACATACACACATAACATAGTTAAACAGTAAATAAAACAATACATACTTGTAAAAACATTCTGCACACATGCTTGCAGCAGACGATCGAAAGTGGGTAAGTGGGTAGCTGACAAAACTACGTCACTTCGGAGTGGACCAATCATAACGCAGATATGGAAAGCTTACGTCACTGCAAGTTTATCCAATGAAAGCATAGGGCCTGTGAGACAAGTGCCTGTCTTTATCCTTGCGGATAAAGACAGGGGACAGTCTAGACGTCGGCTTGCCACAAATTATCACAAGAGGGCGGTACACACGTTCACCGTTAGGAAAGAAAACAATCTAGTACATGTAACAATGACGCGGTCATAACGTCAAAATGCTCATGATCTAAGTTAGAGCATAGGCTTTGATTTGGTGTATTGTCTGAGATCGAATGATCACAAGTTTTACGTTTTGAAGCATTGATAATTGTTCGGATTGAAGCATAATAATAATAGTATTATAAAACAAAGGTGGTTCCGGTGGATGGCCGAACCCCCCCCCCCCAAAAAAAAAAAAAGAAAAAAAAAAAGAAAAAAGAAAAGAAAAAAAAGACCACATCAAACAACCCCAAGTGTGCCACGAACACATCAGTTTCAGACCCGAGTCTGGGAACGCGGAGAAAAATAATTATAAGCGACAAGTTGGTGAAAACACAGAGACCCAATATTATTGGTATCACAACGGTCATGTCAAAAGGTTTCAACTGGTCCAGGACTAAAGATCCACTCAGAAACTGTCTCCACGCTGATATTCTCAGCTTCTTGTGCCTCGCACTCGTCCAAGTTATACTGGATCCCACCGTGCTTGAATTTTATCAACTCTTTGAGGGTTTTTCCCCATTAGCAACGATTGTGTCAAGTCCCTCGCACACATCAAGTTGACATCAGTGTATTCTCGGTCCTCAAGTTGTATAGCCATATCAAAAGAAAGATTGACAAAAATTAATATTAAATAAGATGCGATTTGACTTATCGTGCTGATATTCTACTTGCGTTGTCTCTTAACTGCTGGTGGTAAGTATCACGTGCCTCCACATACCGATCACAAAAACAAATCCATTGTCTGTCTCTTCGTATATAGGTGGGCTTTTTTAAACTAACATAGCGAAGCCCATCGGGGGTCTCTATTGCAAAGGGAACCTTCTAATGGAAAAAGTAATAAAATGCAAGCCATGGCATTGTAATGGTTGCTTGCAGATAATGGTCAAGGGAACACGAAGGGACGAATTGCGCTCACGGCATGATACTTTTTCTGAAACACATCTAACTTTCAAGTATAACATGATACACAGTATTACCGGAACGTCCTTTGTGTCACTCTAAAAACGTCCGGGTCCCCTGGAGCCTGACCCAATTCTGGGTCAATATGACCCGGAATAGAGTCAAATTGACGTAGAATCCGAGTTAAAATCCCAGAAAAAAAACACACACATTCCGTGTCAGCCTTAAGGCCCACAGGGATCCAGAATCCGGGCCAGGTCTCACTCGGACGTAAGTTAGTTGGTTAGTTCAAGCAATTGGCTAACACTAAACTAAAACTGCTGACAACAAAAAGTTTCACTCTTACTCAGTACACACAAATTAGGAAGCCGAAATCTCACCACTGTTAAAAGGAACAAATAGAACAGCAAGTAATCATAGCTCCAATAAAAGAATAATACGATACAATCGATAGATAAGAACGCCGTGGCTCTCTTCATATTACTCTCTTCTGCCTTTCAAGCCCCTTCCCAATTCATATTAATACTCTTTCGCTTTTGTTGTTTAGTTGTTGCCTGTCCTGATCCTTCCCTATTCATGTTCCTATTGGCCTTTCCAACACCTATGTATGTTTTCCCTTCCCTTTCCCCTAAACTTCCAAACCTTTCCTCCCCCCCCAAAAAAAAGTCATTTCCCTTTTGCCTCTCTCTTGTTCCCATGGAGTGTTTCCCTCCCACCCCTCTCCCTCACTCTGCCCCGTCCCCACCCCTCTCCCTCACTCTGCCCCGTCCCCACCCCTCTCCCTCACTCTGCCCCGTCCCCAGCCCTCTCCCTCACTCTGCCCTGTCCCCACCCCTCTCCCTCACTCTGCCCCGTCCCCACCCCTCCCTCACTCTGCCCGTCCCACCCCTCTCCCTCACTCTGCCCCGTCCCCACCCCTCTCCCTCACTCTGCCCCGTCCCCACCCCTCTCCCTCACTCTGCCCCGTCCCCACCCCTCTCCCTCACTCTGCCCCGTCCCCACCCCTCTCCCTCTCTCTGCCCCGTCCCACCCCTCTCCCTCTCTCTGCCCTGTCCCCACCCCTCTCCCTCACTCTGCCCCGTCCCCACCCCTCTCCCTCACTCTGCCCCGTCCCCATCCCTCTCCCTCACTCTGCCCCGTCCCCACCCCCTCCCCTCTCTCTGCCCCGTCCCCCCCCTCCCTCATCTGCCCCGTCCCCACCCCTCTCCCTCACTCTGCCCCGTCCCCACCCCTCTCCCTCACTCTGCCCCGTCCCCACCCCTCTCCCTCACTCTGCCCCGTCCCCACCCCTCTCCCTCACTCTGCCCCGTCCCCACCCTCTCCCTCACTCTGCCCCGTCCCCACCCCTCTCCCTCACTCTGCCCCGTCCCCACCCCTCTCCCTCTCTCTGCCCCGTCCCCACCCCTCCCCCACTCTGCCCCGTCCCCACCCCTTTCCCTCACTCTGCCCCGTCCCCACCCCTCTCCCTCACTCTGCCCCGTCCCCACCCCTCTCCCTCACTCTGCCCCGTCCCCACCCCTCTCCCTCACTCTGCCCCGTCCCCACCCCTCTCCCTCCCCTCCCAAGTCAATAAGTCTCGCATTGGCCATTTTCATCTGTCGTTGATGTTTTTAAATTTTGTGGATTTTTATTTCATTCTATTTTACCTTTTTTGTTGTTGATGTTTCTATAAAAAGTTTCTTTGCAATTGCGTATTGTATGTGTCTACTTAATTTTATTTCACGTGCAATATTTATATATATATGTGCACACCGAGGTAACGATTTTCATGCTAACATAATGAATAAATAATGAACAATAATATTGGAGTCCTATACAGCGCATATTCCCTTTGGCCTTTTCTTGTGTTCTCATGTATACTGTTCCCCCCTCACCTTTTATGTCCTTTTCCAATTCTATGTCCTCTTTACCTCCCACATGTTTCCTCATTGTTTTACCTCAACTGCCCTTTCCCTAGTTACACACTACCCCATTGTTGCTTTCGATGGTTGTTAAAATTGTTGTGATTGTATTATTGTCGGGAAGTTGAGGAAATGATTTCCATATTGGCATAACAAAATTGAAAATAAATTGAGAATAGATTCATTAATTTTTACAAACCAGGAAAGTACTGAATAAGCGCATCTGCACTATCCATGAAATTTAAAGTTGGACAAGTCAATACAATACCGAGACAACCCAAAATTCCAAAAGGTATTTAGTAGTTGTACAATAAAATAAAACAGGCAGTCTCATTTGATGTACGACAAGGATTGTTTCAACTTCCACAAGTTGGAAAACTACAACATGAACTTATATACAATGAAGATTAATCAATTACTGATGGTGAAGACAAATCCAGTCTCTTTCTTGAAGAGCTAACACCACTGTCCATAAACATGTAGCAGAGAGGCAGCTAGAGCTGACATCGACAGTGCGCAGGATTCCCCTGTTGACATCCCAATACAAGTGATATAGATATAGATAGTTAGAGCGTAGATATAGTTGGTTACCCTACTTAATTAATATCACTTTCACGTGCCCCCAAAATCTCATCCTTCTACTTGTTAATGAAGTAGGGTGACCAACTATATCTATGGTATAAATGACTGGAAGGCACAGTACACGTTTGGTAATGACTGGGAAAATTAATGACAATAAAAACTTACTTGGTGAGAAGTACAGCAGCCTTGGGTAGTATAATGAATATTGAGTAACTCTTAACTTCAAAGTAGGGGGCCTACGCTTCTCAGACTGTGTATTCGGATCCTATGGGGAATATTCTTCCTGCGTGGAAATATTCGCTCCGGTTTTTTGGTGATATCTCAAAAACGCGACCACCTTTTGAAGTGAAATTTACACAGATTAGTTTTAATGTATGTACCTAAAATTATAAACAACCAGTAGGCTCCAATTACCAAACGTGTACTGTGCCTTTAATTTTGCTCTGCCGTTTCACAGACTAGTTCCACCGGTTTCCATAGAACAGACGCTCCGTGCGGTATGGTTAACATGTGTTGGATGATTGGCCGAGTGCTGCCCACGGCGTCTGTTGCATCCGAACGCTTGGATAAACGCAGCTCTATATTGCGAATTAAACGCGCAGTATATTAGTGGATTAACAACAGTGTTGATCCGTAAAGGGATTAAGACGATCCAGTCTACATAAATCCCGATAGCATCATCTAACGGATTGTCAACATCCGCAATATCGCAGATCCATGCAGAAAGATTTAACAAAGCGAAAGGAGCCTGACATAAGAAGAACACCACACCGTTGACTACCAGCATTTTTGCGACTTGGTTACGGATTGCACGCGCCTTTGCGTTAGCTTCTGCAGTCAGTCCATCTGCGTTAACACCCTTGCGTTGGTTTAACACGCGTATGATGCAAACATACATGTAGATATTTCCAATCATTGCAATACACCAAGGAATGTTTAGCAGGGGTTCGCCGATGAACTCCGTCCATTGAACTATATAAGTGCAGAATGCAATATGTGACGGGAATCCATTGTACATGTCATCTTCAGGCCACCGTAGACATTCCACGCCGAACTTGGCGAAATTTGGAGTTATGAGTCCGGCAAACACCGCCCCAATGCCCCAGCAGATTGCAACCATTTTGTAGGTTCGTCTCCGACTGCGTATCTTAAGATGTTGGATTGGATGACATAGTGCGAGATATCTTTCAAAGGACACCATGGTTACCAGCGCAATGGATGATACCATTGTAGTATTAACTGCAAAATAAAAAATAATGCACTCAGCAGAACTGCTAAACGGTTGATGATCTAACAACGGCGAAGCAAAAAACCTCCCGATATCGTTCGCAGAAAACACGATCAAAAAGAGAACATCAGCCAACGCCAAGTGTGCTAAGTACACATCAGTCTCAGACCTAAGTCTGGGAACGCGGAGAAAGACAAATAAAAGTGACAAGTTGGTGAAAACACCAAGACCCAATATTATTGGTATCACAAAGGTCATGATGAAGGTATCGACTGGACTAAAGATCCGCTCAGAAACTGTCTCCACGCTGATATTTTCAACTTCTTGTGCCTCGCAATCGTCCAAAGTTATACTGGATCCCATCGTTCTTGAATGTTATAAACACTTTGAGGTTTTAACCAGTAGCAGAGATGGTGTCCAGTCTATGCACACATCAAGCTATTCAGTGCATTTCCCTCAAGAGAATGATATATACGATTCGACTGATGGTGTGAACTGGTGTGGTATCGCAAGACTATGACAAGAGTGATCAAATCCACCCGTTTCCCGCTTGCTTAAGCGTCCCAAGCAACGCCAGAACTGAATTAATTGGTTGTTTATTCCAAGCACCGCTCTCATTGGCTCACTGTTAAAGGGACACGCCGGCTTTTGGGGCTATTTGGGCTACAAAAATAGACTAAAACATGATTCCAAAGGTCTTCCTGGAATGGAGAAGAATGGTTCATAAGAAAAAAATCAAACTTGGCCGTTTTCGAGCATTTTTCAAAAAACGAAGGTCACGTGACTTTCCCGAACCAAATGTGGTTCGGAAAAGTCACGTGATCTTCAGAGTTAGTTTTACTTCTAGGCGGGGGGAGGGAGGGGTAGCGCCACCAGCGCGCCACCTACGTTGAAACTAATCTCATTCGACCCTCGCGACGTAGACTGTTCGAAGCTCCCCTGAAAACCATTGTACAAACCGTGTATGATGTAGCATGTACAAAGAAACGGCGAATTCCGTATACACGGAATTTATTTTTTTATGAGATATCGCCTAACTCACAAGGCCGAACGGCCACTCAAGGTGAGGGTTACACTTAACTGATTTGGGCTGTTGACCCAAATCAACTGACACCAGAGGCACGTTGCCACCTACTCATGGGGCTGAAACAGGGTTACCCCCTTCACAGTCCGTAAGGATGTAGGCATGTGTATCATGCACTGGGAGTCTGGCTGGTAGAGCAGAATGCACTACCTTCCCAACTTTTTGCAAAGCAGTTATGGTTAAGTGCCTTGCTCAAAGGCACAAGTGTCATGACTGGGACCCGAACCCACACTGTGCTGCTGACAACACCAGAGCCTGGGCCCGGCGAACTAGACCACTTCAATTATTAGAATACCATAATATTGGCATTAAATATAAATTACCTAATGGATTCATGTATGTTAAATGCTGTCTCCACGCTCATGCTTTTAGCTCCTTTTGCCTCGCAACTGTCCCTAGTCAAACTTCTTTGGCTTTGCAACTGTCCCTAGTCAAGTCATGTAAATATGCAGAGGGCAAGGTAGTTCCCTCATTTGTATCCCATCACACGGCTCGTTAAAAACAATTCAGCGGGGACACAGTTCGCACTGATGTGTTATTATCGCAATTATTTTTGATCACATAAAGCAAGATTTCGCTCTGCCGTTTAATCACGATTCGGTTGCCCTACAAGGCTATGTAAGTAATGGGTCCAAGCACTTAATAATTAAATTTAATTATAAAATGAACTAGGTTACGAAGTTTTCATACACAAAGCCCTCAGCAGTTTCATCCAGTATGAAACCCAATTTCTTAGGAGGGTTGAATACAAGTTCCATTATAGAGACTTGAGAAGTTTTTATCACAATAATAACTACTTAAGCAGCCCTGCATCCTTGTTCCAATTCATGGCGATTCGTTTAATGAAATTACAGAGCATGTGAAAGGAAGTTGAAAATTAAAAAAAATCCGTTCTCCTGGATACGTGCGCTAGATAACTAATTTGCTTCGCACGCACAAAAGAAGAGTTGTTACTTTTGATATTCCCGCATGGCCCTGTCACACCTTGACGTTTTAGCCAGCGTATGCCGATGTATGAACAATTTGGCGTACGTCGAATAAGTTATGGTTAAGTTTTGTATAAGTAAAAAGCACGCTGAAGCATACTGGTATACGTCGTAGTACGGCGAGGTCGTCGAGAAATGTTGTGCATGCACAAAAATTCCCGGCGTATGCCAGCGTGTGGCTCATACGTCCCGCATAAGTTGTAGGTAAGTTATACGATCGTTGAAACACGTTCAAAGTGTATTCATAACGAGTTGGACGTATACATATCGTAGTAGTAACTTATATATAACGTTTCTATAACGTTTAGATAAATATTCCAACGAATACCAACGAATGCTTAGCGTGTTCCTGGCGTTCACAACTTATTCCCAACGATAGTCTAACGAAGATTCAAATCATAACTGCTAGTAGGCAGTCTCGTCTCAGCCTTGCCGGATCCTCCATCTCTCGGATGACATGGACATCTGCTGACAATGGATTCTTGATGAGGAGTACTGAGGGTTCCTCATGCGAACCCCATTTTTATATACAAACTCCCACAAACGCTGCCAATACGCCATTATACGGTAGCTGTTAGTTAGAAACACGTTTAGTAAGTTATGTGGTCGTCCGGAACACGTCAAAACGTCTACATAAGTTAATGTGCGTTGGAGATAAGTTCAACATAGGTTCAAAGCACGTTACTCATAGGTTAGAAATAAGCTTTGTGTACGCTAGACATTATCTCGGCGTATGTCGACTTATGAGTAACTTACAAGTAACGTGTGTGAACGTGTGTCAAGGATTGTATAACTTACCTACAACTTATGCGGGACTTATGAGCCACACGCTGGCATACGCCAAATTTGATTGTGCATGCACAACATTTTTCGACGACCTCGCCTTACTACGACGTATACCAGCGTGCTCCAGCGTGCTCTTAACTTATAAAAAACTTACCTATCACTTATTCGACGTAAGCCAGCGTATTCGCCAAAATGTTCATACGTCGGCATACGCTGGCTAAAACGTCAAGGTGTGACAGGGCCTTGAGACGGTGATTTTGATACTGCGGCGGTGATGTTGATACTGCGATGTCTAGTGCAGTTATGATTTGAATCGTCGAGCGGCAGCCTTTTTATATGCTACGATAAGGCCTGCGCTAAACGTCGCACTTTTGCCGAGCCGAACTCAAATGTTTTCAGTTCGATTCGACACGGCAAGAGCGCGACGTTTGTCACCGTGTCGTGCCGCTACCGTGTAGCACGGCAGGGCTTGCCGTGCTACACGGCAGTGCCGAACTTAAATAAAAGGTTTGCGCTAAACGTCGCTCTTTTGTCGAATTTAATTCCTAATTTTACAACTGTTTGAGTTCGACACGACAAACGTGCGACGTTTAGCGCAGGCCTAAGTGATCGTCGGCGACACGCTGCCGCGCGCTATGCATACGTTGGTATAAGTTATTTAAAAGTTATCAAAGTTCTATATAAGTTACTGTTACGTTATGTATACGTCCAACTCGTTGTGAGTACATTATATGTAGGCCCAAAGTTGAAAAAACCTCGATAGTTCAGCGTATGCCAGCGTTTTAGAGACATTTTGAAACGTAGTCATACGCTGGCTAAAGCGTCAAGGTGTGACAGGGCCTTATGGCTCGAGTGATTCCAGACTCTTGTTTATTCAAGTCCGATCTGGGTATTTTATTTGAACAGGACTGTCCATAGTCTAATTGTTGTTGTTGTTATTTTGTTTTTGCGAAGTCACATGTTAGAAAGATTGACCGTCAAATAAATTTAGCACTCCTTTCTTTGTTGTTATATACCTATAAAGACGTATAAGAAACATTTTTTAAACACTACTTCCTAAAAAAAATCAAAGGCTTACTACTCGGGAGGGATTCAAACCCGAGACTCTGCCTTTAGAGCCGAGTGTCCTACCACCAGACCACAGAGTGTGTCCGGTGACCAGGGGCCAGTTCGAATCCTGTCGGTGGGTACCGTAACAATGGTTCGAGTGTTCTACCACCAGACCACAGAGTGTGTCCGGTGACCAGGGGCCAGTTGAATCCTGTCGGCCTAGGTTCGGTGTCTACCACAGCAAGTTTGACAGGGGCAGTTGATCCTGTGGTACGTAACATGTGAGGTTCACGACCAATTGCCTCGGCGTGATCCTCGGGACGAAATTTCTACCCAGACAAGGTTCTCCGGGTGATCTGGCGACTACATGTCGAGTGTCCACACGACCACAGAGTGGTCCGTGACAGGCGTGATCTGTCGGGTAGTAACAATGGTCGAGTGTCCTCCACAGACCAGAGTTGCGGGACCGGGCTTGATCTGTCGGGGGTACCGTAACATGGTTCGGTGTTACACCAGCAGATGTGTCGTGACCGGGGCAGTGGACCTGCGGGGTACGTACAGGTTCGGTGTCCTCCCGACCGGTGTGTCGGTGACCAGGGGCGTTGATCCGTCGGGGACGAAAGGTTCGATGTCACCACCAGACCAGAGTGTCCGGTGACAGGGCAGTTGAATCTGCGGGGTAGTAATGTGAGTGTCTACCACGACCACAAGTGGTCGTGCCAGGCATGATGTCGGGGTACGTACAGGTTCGAGTGTCCTACACCAGCCAAGAGTGTCGGTCCAGGGCCAGTTGGAATCGTGGGGTACGTAATGGTTGAGTGTCTACAAGACCAGAGTGTGTCCGGTGACCAGGGAGTTGGAATCTGTGGGGGTCGAATGGTTCGAGTGTCTACACCAGACACAGAGTGGTCGTGCGGCGTGATTGCGGGGTACGAACAATGGTTCGAGTGTACCACCGACCACAGTTGTCGGGACAGGCCAGTGAATCTGTCGGGGTACGTAACAAGTTCGATGTCCTACACCAGACACAAGTGTGTCGGGCCAGGCGTTGATCTGTCGGACGAACAATGTTGAGGTCTACCACAGCAAGAGGTGTCCGTGAAGGGCAGTTGATCTGTCGGGGTACCGAACATTTCACCAGACGAGGTTCTACCAGGGATTGAACCGGGGACGTAAAGGTTGTTCACCACCAACACGAGTGTGTCCGGTGACAGGGCAGTTGAATCCTGGGGTCGACATGGTCGGTGTCTACCCGACCAGGTGTGTCGGTGCCAGGGGCGTTGATCTGTCGGGGGTAGTAACAATGGTTCGAGTGTCTACACAACCAGAGTGTTCGGTGACCAGGGCAGTGGAATCTGTCGGCGGGACGTAAAGTCGGTGTCTCACAGACACGGTGTGCGGTGACAGGCAGTTGAATCTGTCGGGTCGAACAATGTTCGAGTGTCTACCACACCACAGGTGTTCGGGACAGGGCAGTTGGATCGTCGGGGGTACGAAAGTGAGTGTTACCACAGACACAGGGTGTCGGGCAGGGCAGTGATCCTGTCGTGGTACTAACATGGTTGATTTAACAGACCCAGTGTGTCGGTGCAGGAGTTGGAATCCTGTCGGCGGTACCGTAACAATGTCAGTGTCTACCACAGACAAGATTTCGTCCGGCATTGAACTTCGGGGGTACCGAACATGGTTGAGTGTCCTACACCAGACACAGAGTGTGTCGGTGACAGGGGCCAGTTGGAATCTGTCGGGGGTACCGTAACAATGGTTCGAGTGTCTACCACAGACCACAGAGTGTGTCCGGTGACCAGGGGCAGTTGAATCCTGTCGGGGGTACCGTAACAATGGTTCGAGTGTCCTACACCAGACCACAGAGGTGTCGGTGACCAGGGCATTGATCTGCGGTACGTACAATGGTGAGTGTCCTACCACCAGACCACAGAGTGTGTCCGGTGACCAGGGGCCAGTTGGAATCCTGTCGGTGGGTACCGTAACAATGGTTCGAGTGTCCTACCACCAGACCACAGAGTGTGTCCGGTGACCAGGGGCCAGTTGGAATCCTGTCGGCGGGTACCGTAACAATGGTTCGAGTGTCCTACCACCAGACCACAGAGTGTGTCCGGTGACCAGGGGCCAGTTGGAATCCTGTCGGCGGGTACCGTAACAATGGTTCGAGTGTCCTACCACCAGACCACAGAGTGTGTCCGGTGACCAGGGGCCAGTTGGAATCCTGTCGGCGGGTACCGTAACAATGGTTCGAGTGTCCTACCACCAGACCACAGAGTGTGTCCGGTGACCAGGGGCCAGTTGGAATCCTGTCGGCGGGTACCGTAACAATGGTTCGAGTGTCCTACCACCAGACCACAGAGTGTGTCCGGTGACCAGGGGCCAGTTGGAATCCTGTCGGCGGGTACCGTAACAATGGTTCGAGTGTCCTACCACCAGACCACAGAGTGTGTCCGGTGACCAGGGGCCAGTTGGAATCCTGTCGGCGGGTACCGTAACAATGGTTCGAGTGTCCTACCACCAGACCACAGAGTGTGTCCGGTGACCAGGGGCCAGTTGGAATCCTGTCGGCGGGTACGTAACAATGGTTCGAGTGTCCTACCACCAGACCACAGAGTGTGTCCGGTGACCAGGGGCCAGTTGGAATCCTGTCGGCGGGTTACGTAACAATGGTTCGAGTGTCCTACCACCAGACCACAGAGTGTGTCCGGTGACCAGGGGCCAGTTGGAATCCTGTCGGCGGGTTACGTAACAATGGTTCGAGTGTCCTACCACCAGACCACAGAGTGTGTCCGGTGACCAGGGGCCAGTTGGAATCCTGTCGGCGGGTACCGTAACAATGGTTCGAGTGTCCTACCACCAGACCACAGAGTGTGTCCGGTGACCAGGGGCCAGTTGGAATCCTGTCGGCGGGTTACGTAACAATGGTTCGAGTGTCCTACCACCAGACCACAGAGTGTGTCCGGTGACCAGGGGCCAGTTGAATCCTGTCGGCGGGTTACGTAACAATGGTTCGAGTGTCCTACCACCAGACCACAGAGTGTGTCCGGTGACCAGGGGCCAGTTGGAATCCTGTCGGCGGGTTACCGTAACAATGGTTCGAGTGTCCTACCACCAGACCACAGAGTGTGTCCGGTGACCAGGGGCCAGTTGGAATCCTGTCGGCGGGTTACGTAACAATGGTTCGAGTGTCCTACCACCAGACCACAGAGTGTGTCCGGTGACCAGGGGCCAGTTGGAATCCTGTCGGCGGGTACCGTAACAATGGTTCGAGTGTCCTACCACCAGACCACAGAGTGTGTCCGGTGACCAGGGGCCAGTTGGAATCCTGTCGGCGGGTTACGTAACAATGGTTCGAGTGTCCTACCACCAGACCACAGAGTGTGTCCGGTGACCAGGGGCCAGTTGGAATCCTGTCGGCGGGTACCGTAACAATGGTTCGAGTGTCCTACCACCAGACCACAGAGTGTGTCCGGTGACCAGGGGCCAGTTGGAATCCTGTCGGCGGGTTACCGTAACAATGGTTCGAGTGTCCTACCACCAGACCACAGAGTGTGTCCGGTGACCAGGGGCCAGTTGGAATCCTGTCGGCGGGGTACCGTAACAATGGTTCGAGTGTCCTACCACCAGACCACAGAGTGTGTCCGGTGACCAGGGGCCAGTTGGAATCCTGTCGGCGGGTACCGTAACAATGGTTCGAGTGTCCTACCACCAGACCACAGAGTGTGTCCGGTGACCAGGGGCCAGTTGGAATCCTGTCGGCGGGTACCGTAACAATGGTTCGAGTGTCCTACCACCAGACCACAGAGTGTGTCCGGTGACCAGGGGCCAGTTGGAATCCTGTCGGCGGGTACCGTAACAATGGTTCGAGTGTCCTACCACCAGACCACAGAGTGTGTCCGGTGACCAGGGGCCAGTTGGAATCCTGTCGGCGGGTACCGTAACAATGGTTCGAGTGTCCTACCACCAGACCACAGAGTGTGTCCGGTGACCAGGGGCCAGTTGGAATCCTGTCGGCGGGTTACCGTAACAATGGTTCGAGTGTCCTACCACCAGACCGTAACAAAGGTTGTATATGTATCGGGATAGCTTAGTTTTTTTGGTACACAATATATCAGCGTTATGACACATTGTGTAGGGAGTTTAAAATGAACCAACAGTCTTTGGTACCACATAATCCTCGGCTTATGTACAATTTGTGTATCGGAGTTTAAATGACCACATTTTGGTACACAATAATACTCAGCGTTTATGACACATTAGTGTATGGAGTTAAAATGAACCAACAGTCTTTGGTACACAATAATACTCAGCGCTTATGACACATTAGTGTATGGAGTTAAAATGAACCAACAGTCTTTGGTACACAATAATACTCAGCGCTTATGACACATTAGTGTATGGAGTTAAAATGAACCAACAGTCTTTGGTACACAATAATACACAGCGTTTATGACACATTAGTGTATGGAGTTAAAATGAACCAACAGTCTTTGGTACACAATAATACTCAGCGCTTATGACACATTAGTGTATGGAGTTAAAATGAACCAACAGTCTTTGGTACACAATAATACTCAGCGCTTATGACACATTAGTGTATGGAGTTAAAATGAACCAACAGTCTTTGGTACACAATAATACACAGCGTTTATGACACATTAGTGTATGGAGTTAAAATGAACCAACAGTCTTTGGTACACAATAATACTCAGCGCTTATGACACATTAGTGTATGGAGTTAAAATGAACCAACAGTCTTTGGTACACAATAATACACAGCGCTTTATGACACATTAGTGTATGGAGTTAAAATGAACCAACAGTCTTTGGTACACAATAATACTCAGCGCTTATGACACATTAGTGTATGGAGTTAAAATGAACCAACAGTCTTTGGTACACAATAATACCACGCGTTATGACACATTAGTGTATGGAGTTAAAATGAACCAACAGTCTTTGGTACACAATAATACTCAGCGCTTATGACACATTAGTGTATGGAGTTAAAATGAACCAACAGTCTTTGGTACACAATAATACTCAGCGCTTATGACACATTAGTGTATGGAGTTAAAATGAACCAACAGTCTTTGGTACACAATAATACACAGCGCTTATGACACATTAGTGTATGGAGTTAAAATGAACCAACAGTCTTTGGTACACAATAATACTCAGCGCTTATGACACATTAGTGTATGGAGTTAAAATGAACCAACAGTCTTTGGTACACAATAATACTCAGCGCTTATGACACATTAGTGTATGGAGTTAAATGAACCAACAGTCTTTGGTACACAATAATACTCAGCGTTATGACACATTAGTGTATGGAGTTAAAATGAACCAACAGTCTTTGGTACACAATAATACCAGCGCTTATGACACATTAGTGTATGGAGTTAAAATGAACCAACAGTCTTTGGTACACAATAATACTCAGCGCTTATGACACATTAGTGTATGGAGTTAAAATGAACCAACAGTCTTTGGTACACAATAATACACAGCGCTTATGACACATTAGTGTATGGAGTTAAAATGAACCAACAGTCTTTGGTACACAATAATACTCAGCGTTATGACACATTAGTGTATGGAGTTAAAATGAACCAACAGTCTTGATTCCCGATGTAATTGCAACACCCATTAATTCGCTTGTAAAAAAAAACAGTGTATAGCTGGTGTACAGTTAGTGTTTTTAATTATTAATAATAAGGGTTTGGGCATATACTACCCCAAACCCTATTGTTATTTTAAGGATTATTCGTCTTCATCTTTTGTCCATCTTGTTTTCTCCAGAGTTGTTTGACTAAAAAAACGACTAATAATAGCGAACCCGTTACGTGTGCAACAGCAAAGCCTGGAAGTAGAAACGACAACAACATGGCGGCATCGAAAGTGGCGAGCCAGAATGGCAAAGTCGTCGGTGCGTTTTTTTGTTTGCACATTCATACTGTCAAGGAATTAGTTTCTTCACTTGATTTTATCTGTTGGAAAGCAAGTTGGAGCATGAAATGTATGTAACTGTCTTGTCTCTACATGTACATAGGGAGGGACCGTACCGTCGGCTGCACGGCCCTTGCTACTGTTTACTCCATCAAATCGCACTTGACATAAACACTGCCTGTAAGTTCACTACATAGGTAGAAGAAAGGGGTCACATTTTGAAAACTTGTTCAGCTGTTGCGAATTTTTTTGTAAAAACAATTCTTGTATTTATGTTTTAACTACTATTACAAAAAACATAATTCTCGTAAAAAAAAAAACCGACGTATCAAAATGCCTGCCAGGAATTTCCTGGATTGCAAAAAAGTCATTCTGTTTATAAATAAGGCGACAAGGAATATAGATGGATTTCATTTATTAAGGACTACTTGTAAATATTCATGGACTAGTTTTAATAATTTCGTCTAATTGTTTGTGTGATATTCAGTTTTCGTTTTTTAAAAGTTTTTTATGCCTTAGTTATTTGTAAATGTTGTTCACTTAAATAAAAACCAACACTTACTTCACTGTATAAAAAAACTAAAAACCTATATTTGAAAAAAGTCCACAAACATTTTATAAAGCTATCTATACGCACACTGTCCACAGATAATCAATTACAACAATGATGTACATTATATAATGACTATATAAATTCTGCTTTTCGTTTTCCATTTAACCTAATATCTGATTAAAGGCAAAGTAAACCTTTGTTTTTTGGAACCGTTCGATTGTTTTAATCCTATTTAAATGTGAACGCACACAATAAAACAAACTTGTGAAAATTTCATTTAAAAGGTGGTAGCGTTTTTGAGATATTGCCGAATATCTGGAGTGGTTATGTCCACGCTGGAATTAATAATCCGTAATTGGAATACACAATCCGACAAACGTTTCATGCAGAGACGTTTCTCATATTGAAATGTTTATTTATTCCTCTCTCTAAAACCACATTCATTAGAAGGAAATCGTTATACATGTTATACAATATCAACAGCTGCAGTGCTTCTTTCTTATCAAGTAAGTTTCTATGCCCATCAATTTGTGAAGTAATAACCTAATAAGGTGTAGGCCTACCCACCCTTTACAATCTCAAAGGTGAAGAGAGAAGCAAAGGCTACAGAATGATAATGATAATGATCATAGGGTTACAAGATTAGCTTTCCTCGATCCAAAGTCCCTTTACAAGTTCACGGTTTTGGCTCCGTCTGCCTGTGTTTGAAGCCAAAAGGAAAGCGCGTGATTTCTAAATAATTGACGGAGCCAATTTTCACGTTTCGATTTTTCTTTTGTAAAATGGTAGCTGGCTCAAAGAATTCAAAAGGTCAATACTTACTTGATCCTGGGTCAGTTTGACCCAGATGAGTATGTTGCTGATCACCCTTGACCAGGAGAGTTAAGTGGGTCAATCGAAAACAAGAGAATGAGCCATGTTCACTTTGACTCGGAGTATCTTCCGGGTCAAGTTTAAACCAGTGTATTCTGGGTCAAGTTTGATCGGGGTCGGTGGTGTGGGTAATAGGAAACTGCGAAATGGTCAGTCGACGTTTGTTCGACAATGTTACCACCAGTTAGCATAAACATGTTATTGTCAGGCCACCGTAGACAATCTAGGCAGCATTCTCACAACACTCCGCCCTGATGCCCGAGTGTATAGGGAGATAGATCCAACAGAAGTTCCAAATTGTTTCTTGTTTACAATGTCTAAGCGAGCAGCTGTCCGGCATTGTTCTATTGACATTCTTCCATTTAATGAAGCAAGATCATTTGGCGCTGCGATAGTCCATACTCTTGGTTTCGAGAACACTTTGTAGTTTCCGCTAGTTTAAATAGT
Source organism: Pycnopodia helianthoides (assembly GCA_032158295.1). NCBI lineage: Eukaryota > Metazoa > Echinodermata > Asteroidea > Forcipulatida > Asteriidae > Pycnopodia > Pycnopodia helianthoides. Next base: position 6,893,601 of record CM063257.1, read on the forward strand.
TATACTGCACATTAAACAGAAACAGAAATAGTAAACGGTTATTATAATTTTTTTTTAATTTGACAGTTTGAAAGCGCTTAGAATTTTTTTTCTTCACACACCAAAATACACGCTATCACTTGATCAACAGTTAGAGTTGAACATGAAAAACGTCAACTACATGCAAGTCTAATATCATCGGTCTTGTTATTAGCAGTCACCATTATTCACAGTCTAGTTTCACTGGTGTCAGTAGAACATACGCTCTGTGCAGTAGTAGACTGGTTGTTACTTATTGGTGTACGAGCTGCAGGGAGTGAGTTATCCGAATGACGCCCGAGCCGTCTGACGCATCCAAACGCCTCGGTAAACGCAGCTCTGTATCGCGCGTTACACGCGCAGTATATTAGTGGATTAACGACAGTGTTGATCAGTAAGGGACTCTGGACAATCCAATCTGTGTATTTTCCTAGAACAACACTGATGGGATTGTTAACATCATCAAAGAATGAACAGATCCATCCAGTAAGCATTATCAAAGCGAAAGGAGCCTGGCATAAGAAGAACACCACACCGTTGACTACCAGCATTTTTGCGACTTGGTTACGGATTTGCCTCGCCTTTGCGTTAGCTTCTGCAGTCAGTCCATCTGCGTTAACAACACCCTTGCGTTTGTTTAACACGCGTATGATGCGAACATACATGTAGATGTTTCCAACCATTGCAATACACCAAGGAATGTTTAGCAGGGGTTCGCTGATGTACCCCATCCACTCCGCTCCCGGTATGTACCTGCAGCGTGCAATCGTTGATGGGAATCCTGTGTACATGTCGTCTTCGGGCCACCGTAGACATAAAACCCAATGCTGAGCGAAATTTGGAGTTATGAATAGTGAAAAACCTACTCCGATCCCCCAGCAGGTTGCAACCATTTTGTAGGTTCGTCTCCGACTGCGTATCTTAAGATGTTGGATTGGATGACACAGGGCGAGATATCTTTCAAAGGACACCATGGTTACTAGCGCAACGGATGCTACAAATGTAGTGTTTAATGCTAAAAAATAAATATTGCACCCAGCAGAACTTCCGAATGGCTGGTGTACTTTTACTTCTGAGGATGCAAACCTCCCAATATCGTACGCAGAAAACAAGATCAAAAAGAGCACATCAGACAATGCTAAGTGTGCTAAGTACACATCAGTCTCAGACCTGAGTCTGGGAACGCGGAGAAAGACAAATAAAAGTGACAAGTTGGTGAAAACACCGAGACCTAAGACTATCGGCACAAATACAGTAATGATGAGGGTCTCCACAGGGTCGAAGATCCATTTAGAAACTGCCTCTTCGCTGATGTTTCTTACTTCTTGTCCGTCGCATGATATTGTTGAACCCATTGTGAAAATATTTAAGTTGTTTTAATTCTCTCAATATGGAAAATTGATTATATTTGTCAAAAGGGTTTTGATGACAAGTGAACTGGCTGGAAAAGAACTGCATTCTATAATGTTTAGTCGATGCAGCCTTGGTTGGTAGGCTGTCTTGCGCTGTCCCGCTTGGCTACCGCTGGTCCAAAGCAAGCCTGTACTGTTTGCTCTATCTATCTGCAACTGCCACACAACGAGTCCGGAATCCACTCAAACTGTACTCGTCTTCACTGCTGGTTTTTTATTTCCTTATAATACCTTCTATTGCACTGTCACAGCCCGAGCTTTTGCAAACCAAGGTTGGAAAACTATGGGAAGCCATAAATGCAAAGCAAAAACACATAGCCACAGTTTGTAAAAATGTAACACACAATTAATTTTCAAACTAACAATTGTGAATTTGTTTGAAACAAAGCAACTAATCATGGATTTTTTTTTTTTTTTTTTTTATTTGCAGAAATTGCAACAACTGTGAACTCGATTGAATGTTTTGCTAATTGGCCGTCCATGCCAACCAGCACAGCGTGTTAATCAACAATAGAACAGGTCTATTGAAGAGAATGTTCTGATTACAGTATTTCTACATGCACAACTCCACAGCCATGTCCAATTCAGATTAAAGCATGCGTGCGTGAGCGTGTTTACCCATTGAAACCGAGGACTTTAACCAAAGAGATCTGGGTGTTTTTAAAGACCAATGACGTCCTTTCTTCGCTTTCGTGTACAAAACCAATTGGGAAATCGCAAAAGTCCCCCAAAAATTGAGAACAAAGAGAACATCACAATTCCAGAGGAAATGGTGTATAATACCGTTTGCGAACACATTTCAATATTTTCAGAAATTTCTGCATTTAGATGGAATACACGAATTAATGGGCAACCACACTTCTTAATTAGTTATTATTTTAATAATTAATTATCCTCTAAGAGACTATATTGAAAATGCTAACAACAACAATCCATTATTGTCTTTACAAAACAGTTCCCACAACCCATCAACTAATGTCAAACCCGTTCAAACACCCTATAATACAACTAAGGTGTCATAATACCGGCTACACCCCTATGTTCCGACAACCCTATGTTCCGACACCCCCATGTTCCGATAACTCAACCTATATTCCGACACCCCTATGTTCCGACACCCTTATATTCCGACAACTAAACCTATATTCCGACACCCCTATGTTCCGACACCCATATGTTCCGACACCCCTATGTTCCGACAACTAAACCTATATTCCGACACCCCTATGTTCCGACACCCCTATGTTCCGACACCCCTATGTTCCGACACCCCTATGTTCCGACACCCCTATGTTCCGACACGATATTTTTCATTACTTTGATAAAAGTTTCTATTTTCCACCAAAAAACACACGCATCATAAAATTCCGTGTGCTATCTCGGCATTTGTTTATATTGTTTGATATTTGTTTTCTATTTTAAGTTTCCGATGTCAATTTGTTCCATTGTTGTACAAGGCAAAAAACATGAAATTGAATTATTGACCAGCCTCTTGCAGCTTGTTTTTACAAAATTGAATGATCTTTGCGACCTAATGAAATTGAATTATTTAATTTGACCAGTGAATGCTAAACTGGTGAAATTGAATTACACCTTGCACTTTGGAAGTAATAATTACTTTAAAATAATGATCAATTAAAACAAAAGGATTGAATTGCGGGCTGGTGTGGTTTGTTGCACCGTTTTTTCTTTAGAAAATGGCTAACACAATATTTTGTGCGGGTTGTCGGAACATAGGGGTGTCGGAATATAGGGGTGTTGGAACATAGAGGTGTCGGAACATAGGGGTGTCGGAATATAGGGGTGTTGGAACATAGGGGTGTCGGAACATAGGGGTGTCGGAATATAGGGGTGTTGGAACATAGAGGTGTCGGAACATAGAGGTGTTGGAACATAGAGGTGTTGAAACATAGGGGTGTCGGAACATAGGGGTGTCGGAATATAGGGGTGTTGGAACATAGAGGTGTTGGAACATAGGGGTGTCCAATCGAAAACAAACACGAGCAACATAGGTATAACCACTCCATGTTCACACACCCGCAGGCGGGAGAGAACACGCATACCTGCTCCACAACAATAGAAATTCATTGAAACCCTTTAAGAACACTCACTCACTCACTCACTCGTCCGCATAGACAGCAAAGGTCCGTCGCGCCGATCTCCTGTGCCCACGTCCTACAGCTTCGTCCCACATGCCGTCAATCACGCTTGGCCGACCCAGTTGTTCTTGCCAGGATGACCTGGGACGACCGTGGGGTCTCTTCCAGCCGGGACCTGGTGGTTTGCCTCGCCTGGAATCGACGGCGATGCCCAGAGCACTTTTGGCTGGGATGTTGTCAGCCAGGCGAGCGACGTGACCGAAGAAGGCGGTGCGGCGACGTTGGATATGGTAGTTGATGGTAGGCAGTCCTGTCCAGTGGGTGACCTCGATGTTACTGATGAAATTGAACCACTGGATGCCGAGGATTGAGCGTTGAGACCTCTGGTGGAATGACTCAAGTCTTCTGAGGTCGGGTTTGAGAAGGGTCCAGGTTTCTGAGCCGTATAGCAGGACGGGAATGACACATGTCCGGTATATGCCCAGCTTGGTGGTGAGTTTTAGACTCTTTAGCCTCCAAATTCTGCGTAAGCTGTTCATAGCGGATGAAGCGAGACCGAGGCGTCTGAGGATGTCGGGTTCACTGCGTCCAGTGTTGGAGATCTTGCTTCCCAGATATACAAAATCCTCCACAATGTCGACAGACTGGCCATTCACCACAACATGAGAAGGAGAAGGAGTGCCGGAGCCGCCCGGACCTAGAGTTTGCATTTTCGTTTTATGCCAAGAGATGTTGAGGCCAAGGTAGGCAGCCTCGCACTGAAAAGACTGGATTGCAGTATTCAGATTGTTGGTATTGTTACTGACGAGAGCGACATCATCTGCATAGTCCAGGTCTGAAAACCTGGACTGACCGACGGTGATCCCTACCATAGTAGCCCTATCAAGGATCCAGTCCATCGCACGGCAGAAAAGGGAGGGTGCCAGGATGCAGCCCTGCCTTACACCAGATCTTGTGGGGAAGCTTTCGGAGGTATTCCTTCCTTGGCGCACCCTAGCGGTGGTGCTGGTATGGAGATCCTTGATGAGAGTGAGGAGATGGTCTGGAACTCCTATGCCTTGGAGGGCTTTCCAAAGTGCTTTCCTATCGACCGAGTCAAAAGCTGCCTTCAGGTCAACGTAGGCCACTGAAAAGGGTTGTTGGAACTCGTGGTGCAGCTCGGACAGCAGACGAAGGGCGAGAATGGCATCCATGGCGGAGCGACCAGCCCCGTATTACCTGGGCCCAATTTCATAGCGCTGCTTAAGCACAAAAAGTAGCTAGGTACAACACAATTATGCTTACCATAATAAGGTTACCAGCCAAACTACCATGTCACAAGTACAATTTGTGACTGGTATCCTGCTCTTTTCTGCTCAGCAGAAAATTAATAAGCAATATTTTCTGCTTGAGCAGCTCTATGAAATAGGCCCCTTTTCCCCACCTCGCAATCAGAAGGGAACAAATAATCTGGCTCATCTCTTTATAAATAGCCGAATCGTGTCTGTCTGTGTGTGTGTATGTTATTGGATCTCCTCCTTGGATACCGCATCAAACCTCACCAAATTTACACGGAAGAAAGACGCTGACTTTGTCTTGACACTCATCTATTTCTGAACAAAATCCGTTGAGAACTGACAGATTTATGAGCAAAAAAACCCCAAAATTTGTGGGGTTTTGCGCGCCGTTTTCACTGTTGCTATGGGCAGCGCGCGCGTACAGTGCAGTGGGTAAGAATTATGACGTCATGCATAAATATTAAGAGAGGCGTATATTATGGGACGGGATCATGGAGAACGGAGGCAGGCTTTAGAGCACGTGGGACGGGGAGAGGGAAGGGGCAGGGGGAACGGCACCTTTTATTTAACTGTTGCTTTGGGACGGGATCATGGAGAACGAGAACGGAGGCAGGCTTTAGAGCACGTAGGGCGGGGAGAGGGAAGGGGCAGTAGGGGGACGGGGGAACGTCACCTTTTATTTAAAAGAACCTAAGAAATAACAAAGGACGTTAAAAACAAATAATGAACAGCAAGTTTTGAACTAAAATTGTGATTTAATGTACTGTACCAATCTTAAACTAAACTCACAAAGGCGCTGTTGTGGAAGCTCATAAAGAGAACAAAGTCTTACAGCAGCATTGAAAACCCTTTGAAGAAGAAAAAACAGTTACCGTGGTTAACTCAAAAACAAGTATTGACGTATTAAAACACAACACCCAAATGTTGAAAAAAAGTGTTGTGCACAAACCAATCATAATGTTGCATCTCTGCCTTATATGTTATCACACATTAATATGCTTATGGGGAAAAGGCAAAAGGCAATAAGCAAAAACAAAATACCAAAAAATAGAATACAAGACAAAACGTGTCAAAACACCAATAATATGGCAATTAAAAGAAAAATCCTTGGGTCAGCATGAATACAGAGTTGTGAACAATGTTTTCAAGTCTCAAAACAATGTATTTCAAAGTGCCCTTTGAACCATTTATAAATAGCCAAATCGTGTCTGTCTGTCTGTGTGTGTGTATGTTATTGGATCTCCTCCCTGGATACCGCATCAAACCTCATCAAATTCACACGGAAGAAAGACGCTGACTTCGTCTTGACACTTATCTATTTTTGAACAAAATCCGTTGAGAATTGACAGATTTATGAGCAAAAAAACACAAAAATTTGTGGGGTTTTGCGCGCCGTTTTCACTGTTGCTATGCGCGCCGCTGTTACTATGGGCAGCGCGCGGTACAGTGCAGCGGGTAAGAATTAGGACGTCATGCTAAATATAAGAGAGGCGTATATGGGACGGGATCATGGAGAACGGAGGCAGGCTTAGAGCTTGTGGGACGGAGAGGAGGCAGGGACGGGGACGCACTTTTTTTAACTGTTGTATTGGGACGGTGTGCTATGGACGGATCATGGAGAACGGAGGCAGGCTTTAGAGCTTGTGGGACGGGCAGAGGGAAGGGGCAGGGGGACGGGGGAACGGCATCTTTTATTTAACTGTTGCTCTTTGGGACGGCTGTTGCTATGGGACGGGATCATGGAGAACTCTAGCGGGACCCGCGCGTAGCGCGGGTTTCCCGCTAGTCCTTTAAAATACTACTCTACACCTTGGTAGAAATGGAGCAAACATTTCTTCTCTTTTTATTCAAAATTTGGAAGGAGAAAGTTCACGATTTCTGACCAGAAAAAATACATAATAGCCAAGGAATCCAGAATCTCACATTCAGTTTTCCTGCGCATTTTGTGGGAGCCAAACCACCGGAACCACTGGACCGCTAATCCTTGCTTTAAAAGAAGAAAAAAAGCCCGCCTCCTCCTTTTTTCAAAAGGCAGGACGCTAACAATTTTTAATATTTATTTGCCTAAAATTAGTTACTGTTCTGCTCCCGACTCTTTTTAGATTTCTTGTTTATTTGTTTTTTTCTTTCTTTGTTTTATGGTTAGTTTGAAAATTGAATGCTTGGATGCTCCTTTTGGTTCCAGAATGATGATCTGCGTTGATATGCAAATTAACAGCAACATTTAAATCAGCCATTTGTTAGATTGAATGAAAACTCCGTGAAATTACTGGAACATTTTTATTATTAATTTATTGTTGTATTTCGTTTTTATGGTACTCACATGTCTGATTTATCAATGTAGGGTTCGGGTCGTTGATCTTGTCGGGGTTTATGTTGCAGTCTTGAGTCCCTGGTGTCAGGCTGAAAGAGCGGCAGTTGCACTGCTTGGCGCACATCAAGCAACACTGCATCGGTGTCATTCCCTTGAAGGTGATAACGGGTTGGGGGCATATCCCGCTTGGTATGGCCACCGCATCGGACTTTCAGGGGGCTAATCGGGGGCTGGGCCGGGGCCTCACACATTGTCCACTTCCCGGTCACCTCGCATGATATCGCTGCCTCCCAAGTGCCATCAGATTTCTTCATAAAAACACACGTATTATTGTTAGGGAGATCGCTTCCGTTATCCAGTTACGGTATTTTCCCGTCGTGTCGCCCAAACACTCCATCTGCCCCAAAGTGTGTTGTTGCAACCAATCCCTGTTGCAGCAGAACCGACAGGGGGCGCTGTTTGCGAGGATTTTCGTACTGAAAGAGATATGAATAATGCATGTTTTGCTGTTGCGCGCTGTCAGCATATCTACGTTGTAACTGATTTCTGTTTCTTTTTTTGTGAGGGTGTATTTCTCCTCCACCGAAAAAAATGTATATAAATAAATGAGGTGAAAGATTTAGGCCTACTTGTCTTATCAGTTATGTACAAAAATGACATCGAGTGGCAGTTTTGGATGGCAATTTCCATAGCGGAAAAGTCAATGACTTATGAAGTGGACGCTGGATAAAAGAGCGCAAACAAATTGAAATGAACTTTTAAATCTACTGATGACCTGAAACCTAATGTCATGAACGCTTTGTATTATGGAATTTATGGCAAAAGAATTTCATCTATCTATCTATCTATCTATCTATCTATCTATCTATCTATTCCTATGTCCACTCCACTGCAGAAGGAATGCCTCTTCATCACCATTCCACCTTGATCTTTCGTGTGCTTGTCACATCCATGTAACGCTTCCAAATTCTCTGATGTCGTTCCACTTGGTCTGCCTCTTTGTCTCCCGTTGTGTTCTTGTGGTCCATTCTGTTATACAATGTGTCCATCTGTTGTCATGACGCCTTGCAAGGTGGCCTGCCCATTTCTTTGTTTTTATTTCCCATATGATGTCCCTGGCATTTGTTTTCTTTCGTAAGTCCTCATTTCTGATCTTGTCCTTTCTTGTAACTCCTACCATGATCCTCTCCATTGCTCTTTCTGTGACTCTCAGTTTCTTTTCCAATTTCCTAGTTGTTGCCCAGGTTTCTGCCTCGTAGGATAGCACCGGAATTATGCATCGATTGAAGATCTGACTTTTAAGGGAGAGTGGGACATCCTCGTCTTTGAATATGATGCTGATTTTCCCAAATTTCACCCAAGCTAACTGTGTTCTTCTTCGCACTTCTCTTGCTGTTTCGTTTTCAAGGGCGATGTTTTTACCAAGGTATATGTAGTTATTCACCTTCTCGATTGTCGTGCCATCAACTGTTATTGTATTGTCTTGTAGCTTGTTGCTCCTCATTACTTCGGTCTTCTTGATGTTCATTTTGAGTCCTGCTATTTTACTCTCTGTACTCAACTCACGAATCATTATCTGCAGCTCATGGGGATCATGACTGAAAAGCATGATGTCATCTGCAAACCTTAAATGAGTCAGATGTTCCCCATTTATTGCTATTCCTTTCGATTGCCAATCCAGGTTCTGAATACATTATCCATGGCTGCTGTAAAGAGTTTGGGAGAAATTGGATCACCCTGTCTAACACCTTTTAGGATTTTGAAAACACTGGTGGTAGTTTTTTCCAAATAAATTCTGGCACTGGGATCTTTGTAAAAAGCTTTGATGAGACGGATATATTTGTTTCTCCAATGCATCAAGAAGTGACTGATGGTCTAAACTATCAAATGCTTTCTCATAGTCCACGAAGCCTAGGCAGATGTTGAAACGATATTCTTTCGCCTTTTCAATTATCTGACTTAAGGTGTGTAGATGATCTGATGTTATAAATCCTCCTCGGAAGCCTGCCTGTTCTTTTGGCTGATTATCATCAAGCTGTCTTTGGACTCTTACAAGAATGATTCTGGTGAAGACTTTGTACATGTGGGGTAACAAACTGATGGGTCTGTAATTCTTGATGTCTTTCATGTCCCCCTTTTTGAATAATATGATGACATTTGATTTATTCCACTGGGTAGAAACAAGTTCCAGTTGAAGGATCCTGTTGAACAATTTTGTCAATAGTATCCTCTCCTCCAAACTTTAAAATGTCAGAAGTTAACTAGTCCTCTCCAGGAGCCTTTCCTTTCTTCATGTGGTTTAGAGTATTTTGTACTTCTTCCTTCATAATGGGTGGTACACTATCAGCCTTTTTCCAGTCTTCTTCTGTTCTCTAATCTGGTCTATCAGTCTTGTACAGCTCTCTATAGAACTCTTCAATAGTTTCTGTGATTTTAGTTTTGTCAGTAACTTCTGTCCCATCTTTTGTTTTCAGTGATAATAAAAGTTTTTTTCCTCCCTCTAGTTTTCTATTGATGATTTTGTTGCTCTTTATTGCTCTCCAGCATCTCTTTCACCACCTTGGTCCTGTGTTGTCTCTTTTGCTGCCGTCTCATCTTGTGAATCGTCTTGTTTAATTCTGTATACTCAATCTGGTTTCTTGCTGATGTCTGTCTGAAGGGTTTCAGATATCTTTTTTTTTCATTTTTTTTTCCATTCAACTTTCGGATCTCTTCTGTGCAACCGCTTGTTGTGTTTACCTTCTATTTTTGACCATTAGCTAGCTTCTCTGCGTCCTCCTCTGCTTTCTTACATTTATTTATCCAATACTTTTAAGTGTTTTTAAAGCAGTGGATATTTTTGGTAATTATTCAATAAATACATTACCATACAAACCTACTTGGTAAAGAGCACCTGAGAGCTGCTGATAGTATACAACATTGTGAGAAACGACTCCCTCCGATGTAGATTTTGAGAAAGAGGTTAATTCTCACTAAAATATTTGAACCTGAGCAGCCATTTGAAAGCACACAATTCTGAGCAACAATGGGGTTTTTTTTCCATTATTTTCTTGCAATTTTGATGACGAATTGAGCCCAAATTTTCACAGGTTTGTTATTTTATGCATATCTTGGGATACACCAAGTGGGGATACTAGTCTTTGACAATTACCAACAGTATATCCTGCCTTTAAGTGGAGCCGCCTCGGGTGATTGGTACAAACAAAATATGTTGTAATGTTTGAACTTGTGTTTATGTTTGCTAATTGATTCACATATACATTGATCTACATGTTAAATGATTTGCGAGTAATTCTTTTTATAACGCCGTATAAGTGTACAATTTGAAATGCGTTATTGTCTGTGGACGCTGATAGTTAGACGGTAAAGCCACACGCGGCTCTCTTGTGCTTAGACGAACTCACTGTCTGTACTATAGGCAAATTATCAAATAAAAAACATGTTTAGCGTCCTGCCTTTTTGAAAAAAAAGGAGGGCCTTTTTGTACGGCCGGCAGACACATTTTTCAAGACATCCGGCCGGGCTTTTTTTCAAGGTGATGGCCAGCTTTTTTTTGGTATGCTAGAGTTTGAAAATACAATCTCATTTATTAAATTTAAAAAAATTCCCCTCAGAGATTGTTAAAATTTATCCTTTAAAAATTAAAAGGAGTCGGCCTCTAAACATGTTTTTAAAAATTATTTTCATTATTTGGCTTTAGTAGCTTTAAGTCCGTAAAAAGCCCATTAGTGGCCACGGTGGGTGAGGCGCCAAATTATAAACTGCCCTTTATTATGCCGTGTAACACACTGATGCAGTTTCTGGTTTTAGAGTCTGAGATTATAACGAATGGCACTCTGTTTTGGTTCGACTTGGTAAAATCACGTTATCTATCCGAAGGCAATCTTTTGCGTTTGTTCTTGATTTTGTTTGAAAGAAATACAAAACAAGACTCTTGGGGGAAACTTAATAACTGTAGATTTCTTCCATTCGGGTGTCACACGTGAAACCCACTATCAATGGTCAACTCCCACTGCATTATTATTTGTACGCGAAGTTGGTTTAAAAATAAATATGTGTTTTGAAATTTCTCTTCAAATTGATGGGCAGGGACTTAATTATAGCTACAATGCACCAACTACACAATGGATTGAAACCCCAACACACTGCCCTTGGAAATAAATACAAAGCACGTTCGTCGTTTCTTTGTAATAAATTCTAAGCGGATTATATAAAACCTTTGGTGACAAATCAATAATCAGTTTTTTTTTTTTCGATCCCATACAATCTGTAAGAAAGACGTAAAAGGTCCAGGCTCTATATTTAATTAAAGTGACGTTTAAGCAACTTGATATGAATAATTCATGAGGAAACTTTGCACGTGATTAGTACTGATTTGTCGACCGACTCTTCCACGCAAAACACAAAATTAGTGCTGGTCAATAAGCGGTATTTCAGTTCATGGCTCGCAATGAGAGAGGTGTTTCACGACGCTGAGAAGCCACTCGCAGCTCTCTTGTGCTTAGACGAATCACTGCCAAATAGAAGGGACTGTACTGTTAGTATTAGGCAAATTATCAAATACAAAAACATGATTAGCGTCCTGCCTTTATAAAAAAAGGATGAAGGCCTTTTTTTACGGCCGCCAGACACATTTTTCAAGACAACTGGCCGGGCTATTATTCAAGATGGTTGCCAGCTTTTTTACTGTGTGTTTTTTCGGTGTTCTAAAGTCTGAAAATACGATCTCATTTATTCTTTTTCTTCTTATTTTTTTCGTCAGAGATCGTTAGAATGTATCCTTAAAAAAAAAAAAAAAAAAAAAAATTTTAAAAAGGGGAAAAGGGAGGCGGCCTCGTAAAAGGAAGCTGGCGGGGACGCTAAACATGTTTTTTTTATATTATTATTCTTTGGCTTTATAAAGTCGCTCTTAGTCGCTTTGAGTCCGTAAACAAGCTCATTAGTCGCCACGGACGAAGTCAGGCGGCAAATTCTAAACTGCCCTTTATTATGCCGTGTAACACAGTGATGCAGTTTCTGGTTTTAGAGTCTGAGATTATAACGAAGGGCACTCTGTTGTAGTTCGACTTGGTAAAATCACGTTATCTATCCGAAGGCAATCTTTTGCCCTTGTTCTTGATTTTGTTTGAAAGAAATACAAAACATGACTCCTGGGGAAACTAAATAACTGTAGATTTCTTCCATGCGGGTATCACGTGAGACCCACTATCAATGGCCAACTCCCACTGCATACTATTTTACGCGAAGTTGGTTTAAAAATCAATGTTTGTATTGAAGCATGGAGGAAGGAAATTTCCTTTTTCCGTGATTAAAGTTTCTCTTCGAGTTGATGGGCAGGGACTTAATTATAGCTACGATGCACCAGCTACACAATGGATTGAAACCCCAATACACTGCCCTTGGAAATAACGACAAAGCAAGTTCGTCGTTTCTTTAGAATTTGGACACACGACCCTCTCTTGACCTAATAACATAAAAAAAAATTGTTTACAAATCAATAATTGGTCACTGACAGTCAACAGATATGATAAACCAATATTACAAGCTTGCAGCTATATTTTGCGATCCCATACAATCTGTAACAAAGACGTAAGCGGGTCAGGTTCTATATTTAGAGTGATATTTAAGCAACTTGATATAAATAATTCATGAGGAAACTTTGCACGTGATTAGTCCTGATTTGCGACCGACTCTTCTACGCAAAACACAACATTAGTGATGGTCTAAAATCGGTATTTCAGTTCATGGCTCGCAATGAGAGAGGTGGTTCCTGTTGAGAGAACGAAACACTGGATTGTTTGCTTTCGGTAGGCAACGACATCTTTTTCGATCAACCAACCTTTTCAATCGAGACCAAACATTCAAATTAATTGCCCATCAACAGAGGAAACAATTGGAAACCTTAAGCCTTAAAAACGCACTAATTTTGTTTAGAACGTGAACAGAGAACAACTTTATGCAATCATGAACTTTCGAGTCATTGCCAATGTTGCATTGGTTGTTTTGGGGATAAAGCTCATTGATGATGTGTTTGGGACTGAACTGAGCTGTTTGGGAATGCAGGAGGCTCATCTGTGGATCCAGCATGGCAACAGTTGCTACCTGGTGCGACCAGAACCGACGGTCAAGTACCCGTTTGACGAAGGTAGGTCATACTGCCAAGACCAATGCTCGGATCACGTTACACCCAACTCCGAAGAAGAGAACGAGTGGGTGCGGAAGACTTTTCAAGATAACTACCCTGCTGGTTACCCTGACAAAATGTGGCTGGGTTGCACCAAACCATCGAAAGAGTGGGTTTGTACTGGAAACACAGCAGGCAGGAAGTACCGCAATTGGAAAGGAGGAGTACAACCAAGCGACCCGCTAAAACGGTGCGTATATATGATTATGGACACCGGCAAGTGGGAGGCTTCCCCTGATTGTGATAAAGGTACGAACTGGCCAAAACGACAAATGTGCGAGGCACCAGCGGAGCCTCCCATCTACCCCCTTCGTGTCCGATGCAACGCAGTGGCCACACCCATCGGAAAATGCCCTGCTCCTGTCCACACCGTGAGAGTGACCAGCCCGATGCAGTGCTGCCTGACCTGTGCCAAACAGTGCAACTGCCGCTCTTTCAGCCTGGTACCAGGGAGTCTCGACTGCCGAATGAACCTCGGCAAAATCAACGACCCAAACACCACGCTGACCGACCAGACATGTGAGTACTATGAGTACGAAATCCAGAAATGAAGAGAGTTTTCTTTGGTTAGTTTATTTTAACATTTACTCTTATGATTTTGTTGACCCTCCAGTCTGTTTTAAAAGAGATTGTTTCGTTTGGCTTGTACAAAGTATTTATACATTATATCAAGAGTGAACTTACAGCCACTAAAATAACCACTGCGAATCGGCGACCACTCCCAGGATAATCAAGAGAAAAACTAAATAATAAAAGAGGGAGAGATAATCATCGGCAAACCACATCGATCTCACACTAACTTGTTGTTTGATGAAACAATTGAATTGCAGAAATTCATTGAACAAAACTGCAATTCCGCCGCCTGCAAACATTTGTTCACAATTAATTACCATAAAGGAAACAGTTTATGTCAGAATTGATGTCACAACTTTGCTTTTAGGAAATTTCTGATTTGTTTATTATTAATGTATGTATTTATTTATGTTTTAATAGTTTGTTTGCATTAATTGTGTGTTTTTTGTTATTGTTTTTTATTTGTTTTTCTACTTCTTTTAGATTGTTTTTCTTGTTGTGGTCAATGAATGTATTTTTGATTTCTCTAAATCCGCTTATTCCTGAATGTAACACAAAACCAAAGCGTGCGGCTTTGTTTGAAGTTGGCGATGTAGCCTGCAAATCTAAATGGTTTTGGATATTGCGTTCGTACTTAATGAGTTTCTGTTTTTCCAATTTCCTACCTTTTTGTATCCAATATTTCTAAGTGTTTTTTAAAGCAGAGGATACTTTAATTGGTAATTATTAAATAAAGACATAAAGACCACTCCAAGGTAACATTAGATTAGGTCCGATATAAAATGAATTATGGCTCTTGCGAATTAAAACTAAAACTCATATTGAATGATAATGCTTATGTTCTGCCAACGCAAAGTCAACTCACATGTGACGAATCATTCACTTCGCCTTTCCGTTGAAAACAAGTGCCCTGATCTGCTCAGTTTTACAACAGACCCTGCAAGTCTCAAGCAAAACGGACACTTAATTGTTATTTTTGAAACCTTGGGTTCCAAAATACATTGATTTAATGTTTGAGTGAAAGAAAACGTGCATTACTAAACAGGGCCCGATTTCAATCGAGCTGCTTATGGCAGAAAAAAACAAATACTCTCGGGGCAGCGGTACCATTCACATGGTACTCGTGACATGATATTTTGAGTGGTTATTTCATTCTGGTCAAGCAGCTTTGGCTTTGCTACTTTTTGTGCTTAAGCAGCTCTATGAAATAATTGGACCCTGGTGCTAACGAAAACGCGTTAGACTTGCAAAGTCTGTTTCGCGTTGATAAACCCACGCGCATTTTACTTTGCATTATTTATCGTTGCTATGGCAATCGCTTTGTAAGAAGAAGACAAAAATGTATCGAACGGTTGTTTATAATTGTGTAAAATTTAAAAGTTTAAATAATGTATGTTTACAAAAACTTGTGGTTTATTACTTGATATTTAAAAACTTAGCACTTAACATTAACATAACTCGCCTTGCAAACAAGAACAACATTGCTTGAGTGACTTTATTAATTTACCCATCAATATTGTTAATTGCCATAACTTGCCTTGCACACACAAAACAGTTTACTAGAAAGCATTCTTCAAATTATATTATTAAAAGTTGTATTGTGCACATTAACGTAACTTGCCTTGCAAAAAGAAAAAAAAGAAATATCGAGAGCACTTTTTAATTTACATGAAATTACACTATTAAAAAATTGTACAAACTTGCCTTGCAAAAAAAGAAAGGGAAAAAGTGTACTCGAGTGCACTTTTTAATATACATTATAAACAATTGTCTTTGTGCACATTAACATAACTTGCCTTGCAAAAAAAGAAGAAAGAAAAATAAAGAGTTTACTCGAGAGCACTTTTAAATTTACATTTTTATAATTTGTGTTTACAAAGTTGCAGTTAGTCGGGGAAAGAATATCACTCGGGAAGATATTACTTGAAATAGCACACTGCTTCTGAACGTAGCCGGTCACGTGCCATGGTCCAGCTTACAGCCGGTTTGTTGTTGCTTCACAATATACATTTGCTTGATGTCGTTCACGTTTGCTTGTTGTCGAGGTCACGTGATCATGACGTTTTTTTGTTATAAAAAAAATAAAATAATAAATAACAACAAGAACGACAGCGACAGCAAAACAAACAGCAAGCAAAACAGCACCCCATTAAATCGACAAAAACAAACCAAAGCAAACATATTGCGGACTAATTATCCTAAAAGATAAATGACACTCCGGATAAAGCTGTTGGTGAAAAAAAAATATGTTGATACAATCTAAGTTAAAATTTCAAACAACTATTTTGTCGAATGGTACTTTTATTTATTTATCGACTATTAGACAAGTAAGTTGAAACTACTTAATGATTGTGCTCAGAAATAAAACACAAATTTAAGTAGATTCGTTTGCGATATTAAACATAGCGTTTAGGTTTGATGACATGTTGGGCTGTCGCGTTGTTTACATAGTTTAGTTTGGGTTCTTTTTAATTATATGTTTAGTGTTTAATATAGCATACGACATTGTTGTGAGTAAATCAAAGCAGATGTTTGGCTAATGGCTCTTTGCCATGTATCCTGTCCATCAAATTATTGAGTTTATTGTTCACTCGAATAAAGGAATGTTGAACGGCAAAATGTAGGTTTTTAAAATTTAATTAAATAAGCAAATAAAATAATAAGGTTAAATTAACAGGCTATACCCTGACATGTGAAGAACACATGGTTAAAAAGAAAACCATACATTTTCTGGCTACGGCTACGACTGTTGCTAAGAACTTATAATATTTAAATGCACGATGGCGCGGAAATATAGCGTAGCCACCAATTCGAACGAGAGAAACTGACAACAACCAAATCAATTAAAGTTTACCCAGTCAGTTTCACATGCGGTTAATTGCAAAATATATTTATGGAAGTTTGCTACAAAAAGACAATGTAGTGAACATTAAGGATTTTATTAAAAATCGAGATTATTTGGCAGTGAAGTTATTAGTTTATTTTCCAGGCACAGCTCTGACTAAGCCTATTATGGCCTCAATAAAAACAAACCTCACCCATGATTCTTTATCCCTGTAAAATAGGGTGGCCTCCAGGCTTATTTTAATCCTAATTGTAGGGTTTAACTTGTTCAATTATAAAAATAAAATTAAAAAAATGAAGAAAAGTCATACATTTAAATTTTACGTGTTGTAAACTGTGTTTTCTACGAATCCACTCGTTGTTATTGGTTTTCTCCCGCTACAGTTTTCTCAAAACATTTCATTTCTTTTAAGTTGGTTCATCCTTGCATGAGTTGTGCTGTCGCTTTATTAACTGCACGTGAGTTGCTCTAGTTTTGCGCGCTGACTTTGTATAGAACCATCACTGTGTGAAGGTCGCGTAATATTATGACGTGTTTTCACAATAAACAATTTTGCACTCAACTGAATTTAAAACCATTAAAGGGGTGCGTTGTCTTAGGATTGGGCGTCTTGGGCCATAACAAAGTGTATGTTATGAAACTAATATGAGTGGAAAATATTTTAAAAGTAGAATATACTGATTCACATAAAATGACTCTTGAAATTGTGGTGTGTTTTTATTTTTTATTTGTGTGTGTGTTCATGACAGAGTACGACCGGTTTTTTTGACTCCACAAAATGGCGGACGTAGAAGTACTCACTAATTACAAAACACCGTAGGTTTTTGTTGTGCATGAAAAATTATTGAAAAGGATAAGGTGCAAGCTGCAAAACTTTGAGAGATTTGAAGGCAATTGCCCCTATAATAATAATAAAACAAAAAATAAACAAGAAATCATTAAACCTCTTAAATGTTGTATTCAGTTTGTTGGTATATTTAATAACAACCATTTATCATCGTTTAGTGTTTGTTATACGAGTAATATTTTTGTCTGCACTTAGTTGTTTTGGTGTGATTTTATCATCTTAAAGTATATGATTAGGGCCTGTCTTAATTTTAAAATTTGCACTTTGACATTGATGATGGTACTTTTATTTAACGTGTATTATCACAAATTAGGTTATAACGTAATTGGGGAGTAAGAAAAGGACAAAAGAAGAAGAATTACCGTGTACACGTAATTAGTGTTGAACAAAAGACCCATCCCATAAATGTAAATTGCGGGCCCACTCTCCTACTGTTTTGCAAAATGAGTGAACTTCGCCTGGCCTTTTGTATGTGACTGATGGTGGCGCGACACACGCAGCATTTGTGCCTCTGCCTAGTGCACAACCTTATTGCGTTTGCCAACCAATAGTGTCTGTACGCATGCTTGAATGTAATGAGCATATATTCACGGGGAAAGGTCCATTAGGTCAGTGTTCTACTATATACTGTCTCATGGGTAATTTTACTAGTATGGTTGTGACGTTAATTTGAAACGACAATTTCAACAATAACATTTGACCTAGTGCGACTTTAATTTGTAATACATTGATATAATTTTTGATATTGGTATGGATTAAACAGTCAACCATATCGGGTCTCCTTTTGGGGATGGGGTGGGGGTAGGGGGTTGCACAATGTGACCCTATAATATTCTAAACCGTACATTGTTTACATCGCATCTGATCACTACCAATTTGTCTGACTTTTACCAATATTTATCTAGGGTCAAAATGGGAACAAAGTAGTTGTTAACGGTTAGTCAGCTGTTACCATGACAACCGTTTGTTTGACATTGGATCAAACTGGGTTTTTGGTTTGTTTGTTTTGTGTGTTTTTTCAAAAAAAAGTTCCACTTGCTTTTGCCATGCAAAATACCCCAAATATTCCTTCAATGGTAATTTATTGAAGTTTTGTTACGCCATTATGTAGAATCCGGTAAATTGAAGATGAGTAGCAGGTTCATAAAAACCACCCGAGGACTTTGGAAAATACGGAGGTTTCGCAATAAGAGCCTCTTCACGTACCCGTAAGTGAACAAAACAAAAACAGTCCTGATAGAATTAACTGGACGTTTTCTTATCTACAACTGTATTTAAATTGATTGCTTTGTTTCATTAATGTAACAATTATTCAATTGATGTACAAATAAAAATGCACCGAAGAAAAAAGACAAGAAAAAAAACTCTTACCTTTGTAGTTTCCTTTTCAAAGGGTGTTCTGTTAGAATTTTCGACTTATATATGTTTTTTATTGTTACTAATTGTTGTATTGCCCCCACCCCCTCCCCGCTTTGAGTGATTCCTGACGAGATCTACCACCTGGACATTTTCCCAGCCCCTGTACCCCCTAATTAAACAACAACAACTTAGCACAGAAGAAGGCCCAATATCCCTTGCTATAACAACGTGACTACAGAACCTATGGGGGAATGAGGATGGGAGAGGGGTGGGATAGGGGTAGGGCCCTCGTGGATTGGAGTTGAGTTTGGGGTGTGTGAGTGGGGAGGGAGTTAATTTAACATCAGGGAGGGGTGTTTTTCCCCGCCCAGTACCCCTCCTACATAACCAACGCAAACTTTATGCTCTTTCTTTTGCACATAAGAAGGTCTAATATCCCCTGTCAATACAACGTGACTACAGCACGTATGGGAAATGAGGATGGGGATTGATAAGGTAAGCCCTCTTGGATTGGGGTTGAGTTTGGGATGTATGAGTGGGGAGGAAGTTAATTTAATCTCGGGAGGAAGTAACCCCATGAATTAATGACAATGCGGAACGGTTCACACTAGTTATTGGCTCCCCTGCTAGCCAGAAAGTTTGATCGGCAGGGGGAAGGGTGTTTGAAACCACAGAATCTAACCCACAGGCTCACAACAAGACATCTAAAAGCCTGCTGCCAAGAAAACATGGCTCCACGTATCATAGGGTTCGGATCCGGGCCCAATTTCATAGAGCTGCTTAAGCAGCAAATAATGCTTCACAATTTTCTGCTTAGCCGAAATAAGCAGGATACCTGTCACAAATTGAACGTGTGACATGGCATTTTGGCTGGTAGCCTTATTGTGGTTAGCATACTTTTGTTTTGCTTAGCTACTTTTTTTGCGCCTAAGCGGCTCTATCAAATTGAGCCCTGTGTGGGTCTGTGTGTTTGTACAATTATGTGCACGAAGTATATGAGGGAATGGAAACAAACTCCAGCAACCACGTGAACTGGTCCTTCCATGTCGCATCACACATCTGACTTAGGCAACAAATTGGCGCCCTCTATTGGTGTACATGTGGTTTACTCACTGAGAACGAAAACAGTCGAGTTGGAAAAATTAATCAACTTATAAATCTCGTTGGACGGCACCCTATCCCCAGTAGGCGACCAAAAATGTCTGTGTCCCCCCCCCCCTTCCCATTTTAAAATAAATTTCAACAGAAGAAGACAAGATTTAAAACCTTCTCTTTTATGATAAAAAAAATCGCGTTGTTTTGTTTTTCCACTCAAAGGTCGATATTTCCGCCTTTTCTTTGTTGGGGAGGGGGTGGTCACAGTGCAATGTGCTTTTTGTCACAAAATTACCCTAGATAAATACTGAAAAAGTCAGACAACAATTTTGGCGTTGATTTGATCAGCGTTAAAAAGTTACGGACAAAATAATTGCACCCTACTGTGCCCACCCCCCCCCCCCCTATCGTTCCTGATCAATTTTGGGGAGAACTATAAAAGAGGGAACTCTGAGAGAATCTGTCCCCCAAACTAACATGGGCTGAAGGAGGCTTTTTTAAGAAGAGGGCGATTTCAGAAGAAGTTTTTACACATGTTCGCCGTATGGGGGGCAGAATCTCGGGACAGAATCTCCGGGACAGAATCTCCGGGGACAGAATCTCCGGGGACAGAATCTCCGGGGACAGAATCTCCGGGGACAGAATCTCCTGCCACACCGGTGTCAGACGGTACGTGTGTCCCACATCGTCCCAGACGGTAACTAACATCTGAACTTGGAAAGTTGATTCAAAAGAGGGCGCAATTAGACGAAAATTTCTGCACAAATTCGCCGTACGGCAGGACAGAATCTCCTGCCACACTGTCCAGTGCTCTACAAACTGAGCTATCTAGCCATAATATGTGTGTGTACTGTTAGTTTGTTATCACAATGATGTTATTCGTTTGTCGGGGTGGGTGGTCTGCATAGTTGAGGATTACAACTGGTTTCTGTTAGTTCCCCTTGTGGCTTACTATATAATTTGATAATGTGGTTTTTCGCTAAAACAATCAACTAAATGCAGCAACCAACTCCTTGCTTATTTGGGGGGGGGGTGTACAAAAAAATGTTACAAAGCGTAGAAATTTCTCTTGAAGACGGTCCACAGTACAAAGGACTACACGGGACTTTTCTGTTATAGAAAGGTTGACAGGCGAAGACGATAATGTGTGCAACATAGCCGGGACCAGAGCTGCAGCACACAGCCCGCGTACCGAAGCAGCAGCATACGGCACGCGATACCGGAGCTGCAGCACACAGCCCGCGGTACCGAAGCTGCAGCACACGGCACGCGTACCAAGCAGCAGCACACGGCACGCGATACCGAAGCAGCAGCACACGGCACGCGATACCGGAGCTACAGCACAAGGCCAGCGGGAAAGAGCTGCAAAGCCGGCCAGCCAGGATGGCTACTGCCGCTGCGTGTTCAACCAAGACAACGGAAGGAGTGTACCAATGAAGCAGAACATGAAAGGAAAGAACCAGCTCTGTGAAATGTATTCCTTACTCTTTGAAGACGATGTATAGTAAAGCGTGTAAAATATTTCAAATAAATTCATACGTATAGTTTGCCAATTTGGTAAGATGCTTTAACCCAATCAGAAGCAGGCTTTTTTTTAACTAAAGGAAGGGGGAGGGGGACACACATACTAATTATTGCCCCCACTTCGGATTTTGTCTCAAGCGGTTTTTATTAAACTTGCCACAAATGTTCACTTTAACTGCGTTCTACATGATGACGTGAAAATGAAATAAAAAACTCACCAATAAAGGGAATTTTGGTTTATTTTTTTCCCAGTTTGGTCAACAGTCTTAAATTTCCCATAACTTCCGTATTATCCATATTTGTAGTCCAAATGATGTAACACTTTGCAAACATGTTTATATTGACATAATCAATAACGTGACAATAATTACATATTATATAACTGGGGTCACCGTTTGCTGCGTTATAATAATTGGTTATCCAATTTTTGTTTATTTATTTATTTATTTATTTCTATTTTTTTTTAGAGGGGGGGGGGGATTTTTTGTATACTGTTTTTCCACTTAAAATTTGATATTCTCGCCAAGTTTTGGGGCCCAGGGTGCAATGATGAGACCTGACTGATGAATATATAGTATTTCTTGGCCCGAAAAACCTATTCCAGAAAGTTAGATTGATACATATATCCTTGATTTTAATTATATTGGACCTGACTGGAAAACGAGTTTAGGATTTCTAATTGTTAGCTTATTATTTGTTTACCTTTACTTGTTACTCAGAATTGTTTGGTTTGAGGATTTTTTTCCAATCGAAAGGTGCGCATTATTTGTACACTCTGAACACTTTCGGGTCAGAATTGACCCGGATTCCAGATCCCAGGGGTCCTGACTTGATCCTGGGTTTAAGCCGATCAGGAAAGTGGTTAACAAGTTAGATTTAAACTCGGAATTTACATCAATTCGACTCATTTCTTATCATGTTTGACACAGAGTCCGGGTCATAAAGACCCATAGTTGGGTTCAACCTCAAAGGAGCCAGTGTTTTATAATAATCCATATATACTTTTTCGGGTAAATCTACATTTTTAATGACCCTTAAAAACCTTTAGAAGAAACTGTCTATACCATGAGGAAAATTAATTAAAATATAACAAAATATTCTGAGGAAAATTGCTTAGTTAAGAAATAACAAAACATAAACCAAAACGCAAAGAAACAATAATTGAACGCCACTTCTTTGTCTTTTGTACGCAACATTTATTGCACATTAACATTTTACCTCTAGTTCATTTAACATCAATATTAAAAGCAGTTTAAAGGCACTATTTGTTCTGTAAAATGAGAGTTCTATACTTGTTAATTTTAGTAAGCTGGACTTGGAAAAGCTTGGAATTGAGCTGATGTTTTGTTTTTCTTTTTACAAAAGCTTGTTTGAGAAACATTGGATATATGATTTTTTTTTTTAACAAAAGAAACGAATGAATTATATGGTATCACAATGTTTTGTTTTTGTAGTGAGTCAGAACTGACCTGATTCAATGGAATTGTGATCCATTTGGATTAACGTACATCATTGTTACCAAGAGCAGAATTTAACCGTTGTGTTAATAAGATGCTTTTGGGGTCATTTTAACTCGCATTCAAAGTCATTACACCAAATCGGGTCAAAATGGATCATGAATCTGGGTCAAAATGATTCTACATCCGGGTCAAGCATCTTACAAACCTGGTCAATTAGACTAACTGATTGACCGGAGTCCATGTCAAAAGCAATTAAAGCTTGAACAACCACGAAATAACATCCGATCCCATTTGAGTTAAAGGTAGGGTCATAGTTTTGTTTTGTCAACGTGATGTTGTTGTTGTTGTTGTTGTTGTTGTTGTTGTTTTTTGTTTTGTTTTTTTAATATGAGCTATAAAGAAAAATACAATTAAAATAACATGTGAAAGTTTCAGCTAGGTAAAGTATTTCGTTGCTGAGAAAACAGCAACAAACTGTCGAGGTATTTTTACACAAAACGACGCAGCATGCTTTAATCGTTTCTTCGATTGAAATGTTGTATATTGATTTCTTATCAACATGGGCATTTCAGACGAAAATAATTTCTCATGATGCTTACTACCATTATCCACTTTATTACAAGTCAGCTTTCGAATATAAATTAACCCTTTTTCGGGGTATGAGCCTACCTTTTAAAAATAATTTCATAGAAGGGGTTCTTGTCCGGTTCAACTTGACTTGAACATGGCACGCATTGTGTGCTCTGTATAGTTTGGTTTTCAGCAATGCACATAATAGGTAATATCAGAACTATCGGAGTTCATGTTATTTCTTTGACAAAAAAATAAACAAATAATTAAACAAATAAATAATATAATTAATCCAGTTTATTAATCTCGTAGTTATGCCTCTAAAAAATACTAAAGCAAGTTATCCATCAGCTGAACATATTGATAACCATAGTAATATACATGTCATAATTCAAAATGTTTAGTTAAAACCTTAACCCTATCAGGACCACACTCTAAAACCACCCTAGCCTTGATATCAAGGCTGATGTAGACAAGTACTCTAGCTAAAACCATAGAGCAAGGATACTAAAACCTCAGCCGCCCGAATGCGATACAACCCCAGTCCCCCGACTGACTCTAAAAAAAAATAGCACGCCGCACTCTTACCATGCACACACACACAGCTCCTCTATGATGTAATGTACATGTACATGTACGCAGCCCCACACACACACCGCTATCACCCACAATCCGTAGCCCGTGAGCCGTCAGGCTCACAGCCTTGACGATCTTGTAAACCGAGTGTCTTATGTGTTTCATTGTTTTTCTTCGCAAATCCGTGGAAAATGGGGAGGGGGGGGGTGAGTGGATATGCAAAGAGCGCACTCATTACCATAACCGCAAGACCCGGAAGTGTACAAGATCGTCAAGGCTGTGAGCCTGACGGCTCACGGGCTAGGATTGCGATAGCGGTGTGTGGACAATAGCGGTGTGTGTGTGGGGCTGTGTACAGGCGCTGTGTGTGTGCATGGTGAGAGGTGCGGTGTGCTATTTTTTTTAGAGTCAGTCGGGGGACTGGGAGTTGTATCGCATTCGGGCGGCTGAGGTTTTAGTATCCTTGCTCTATGGTTTTGGGCGGAGTACTTGTCTACACAGCCTTGATATCAAGGCTAAAACCACCCTGGTCAGAATTGACTCGGATCCAGTTCTATGGAGCCTGACCTTATTTTGGGTCAGTATATGACCCGGAATCGGTGTCAACATTTTCAGAAACGGGTCCAACTGAAGCAAAATCACATTTGGACCAGTTTCCAAACCTGACCTATAAATAGTCAAGCCCTTTGGGACCAGGAATCCGGGTCAATTCTGACCAGGGAGTTTTGAGAGTGCAGAGTTTTTGTTTGTTTCTTTTGTTTTGGATTTGTTCTTTTTTTTTTGTTCTTTTTTTTTCGACCGGGCCCAGGAAGGGGGTAATGGTTTGCGTACAGTGCCCCCTTTTGTTCACGACCATTGTAATTGAGCCTATCCAAATGGTCCTTGAACCTAAATCTACACGATGCGGTTGGGGGATGCCAAATGTTCAAGAAGGCCGCCATTTTTCGGCTCCCATTTTGAGTTCCCATGGTGCATTTAGAGTCTCACGTGATATATCAGTCTCACTTGTTATACAAAAACAAGGATTAAGCATGAATAGTCATGTCTAATAGTTAAAAGAAAAAAACTATATATTCATTAAATTATGAAAATTCCGAAACGGTTGGCCTCGCTGTTTACAAGTCATTAGCAGCGGCGTAGCAAGGACTATTTCAGAGGAGGGCACAGAGGCCACTCCAGGACCCCATGCTTCACCGCTGGCCATGAGTAACATTTAAAGTCGTAGAGTGTAAGAGTGTGTGTGTGTGTGTGTGTGTGTGTGTGTGTGTGTGTGTGTGTGTGTGTGTGTGTGTGTGTGTGTGTGTGTGTGTGTGGACACACACAAGGGCATATGTGGGGTCCTGACAACAATGGAACAATGGACCCCACAAGGTCATTTCAATAGGAACAATTGGGCCCCACAAGGGAATTCTTCAGAAAAGGGAATAATAGAACAACAATAGCAGTACCCCACAAACCGGATCCGTAAGGATGTGTGTGTGTGTGTGTGTGTGTGGACACACACAAGGGCATATGTGGGGTCCTGACAACAATGGAACAATGGACCCCACAAGGTCATTTCAATAGGAACAATTGGGCCCCACAAGGGAATTCTTCAGAAAAGGGAATAATAGAACAACAATAGCAGTACCCCACAAACCGGATCCGTAAGGATGTGTGTGTGTGTGTGTGTGTGTGTGTGTGTGTGTGTGTGCGGGGGGGGGGGGTGTCCTGATAGGGTCAACCCATAAAATACCACGGTCTACTCTACTACACCTCGTCTTAACCCATCGTATACGTATTGTATCAACACCTTAATTTACTATAATATAAATGACACAAACAGATTTATAATTTACACGACAAATTCAATTTTTTACATACTTTCCGAACAGCGTTTCTCGACGGCAACAAAATTAATCAAAATCTAAAACAATTCTATCTAAACTGTGATGAAGATCATAATTATTCACGTATACAACAGAAAGAATCACACATTGCCAAGAAAATTTCGTAATAGACTTTGCAAGTCTCGCGCGTATTCAAACTTATTAGTCGAAACCTTAATGGGTTTTTATGTGAGCGCGATTACGTTTCTTCGAACACTTTAGTTTTACGTATGTGTATGGCTAATGCAATTATATCATATTATTGTAGGGAAACTAAAAGTTCGGTAGTGAAATTCAAATGAAATTTAAAATTAACAAAGAAAACCCGAAAACAAGACGTGGACTCCGTTTTCTATTGTTGTAAAAAAAATGTTTTGCCAAACTGACGTTCATGTTATTATTAAACCTAATAATGGTCGCACAAATTAATTCATGATTGGCAAAGGCGGGTTCTAAATAATAAGCATCCTCGTCCGAAATTTTACATTTTTGTTGAATGTAAATTTTAAGAAACTATTAGTATTATATTCAAAATGAAGTTGTATTTATAACAAACTGATATGGGGTATTTTTGTTTTCATGAAAATTCAAAAGGAAGATTTGATTTGACCAGAACACATAGTCTCCGTTTGAGTTGTTCTTGCAAAGTCTATTAGTTTTATAGTTTTTTACCCATTAACTACAATGAAGCTGTATTTCAAATGTACTAATTTCAATGGGAGACTTTTGAACACTAGATGGCAGCAGACATACTAGGTAAAGCGTCATTGTTTGCGTAGTTCTATAAGCATGCGCACATTGCCGAGAACAATGAATGGATTTACCTGGAAAGTCTAATTTTAATTAGACTACTATGTGTGTACCATTGATGTAGCTGTATTTCAATTATACGTTTTCAGTAATTATCAGAAAACAACAACAACGACTAAAATCAGTACATACTTTTCAAAATGTATCACTTGTTTACTCTACGCCAACAATATTAGTCAAAATCTAAGAGATGTTTTTGCAAACTGTGACAACAAAGAAATACAGTTGGTTAAGTAATCTGAGTGAATCCACCTTGTGTGTCATTAACACGCCCAACCGAGTTGTTCGAGCATCAAGTGATATTGAGTGACTATTGTTTGATGTTAATCATTAATCACAATTTAAAAAAAACTAAACTTGGTTAAGAGTTCTTCATCAAAATCCGTATTGGCTTTTTGAGTTCCATAGTTATTAGACATTCAGATTAATTCAACAAGAACTGTCATGTTTTTTGTTTTGTTTTTGTTTCGTTTTGTTTTTTGCCTCAGGTATAAATATAGAAAACAGGGGTCCCAGCTTTTTGGTCATTGCAGCCTTGTTTTTGGTTGAGGACATTGATATAAATGCGAAATAACAGTCACGGTCATGGAACAATGCAAAGATGCACGGAATTTACGTAGCTACCTTTAGACTCAGGATTTGTAAATGAACGACAACTCCAAACACTTAGATGTGTATAAATTAAATAACATAACAAGGAAACATCATTGTGTAACTTAGTGTTGGCATTCATCTATTGTGTATGTGTACCCTCGTGATTATACTGAAAACATACACTTTACATCTTGTAGCTGTTTTTCTTTGCTCTCTACTTGTTTCTCTTTTATGCTGGTATTAAAAGAAAATCTCAAAATCTCTTTAAAACTCATATTATTATCTACTTAGGTTACCATTGATACACCTGTTGCTCATTTTACGTTCACACGAATAGAATCAATACTAAGGGGTAAAAAGCAACAACAAAACCATTGTGAAGGTCGAAATCCGAAAGAAAACGCAAGAAGGAACAATATCTAGAAGCTATAAACAAAAATATTTGAAAAATAAACCCCAAACAGCATGTGTCCATTTATGCAGACTTCTAAATGATTTTCTTCTTCTCCTCTCCCCTACTTTTTTTCTTGAATTTTTCATAATCCAAATGGAACTTGTTTAATCCAAATCAAAATGCCCAGTTTCTAAGGGCAGTGTCTAAATAAATACGCAAGTATTATTTAAAAAGTGTGTGTATCGCGATCAACAGCCAATGCAGTGCTACCATGAATGCAAGAAAATAAAAAATACCCCCCCACACACACACACACACACACCGCCCACCATAGGTTTTATAATAATTAGTTGTTTGTTGTTGTTGTTGTTGTTGTTGTTGTTGTTGTTGTTGTTGTTGTTGTTGTTGTTGTTGTTTTTTTTTTTTGGGGGGGGGGGTTACCTCCCTGTAGCGGCATCAACGGATTTGTCCATCAATTAATTTTTCAAAAGAAGTTCCATGAGACAGCGGGCCGTTCGCTGTTTCCACAACATTGATTTGAGTATTGTCGTAATATATAAATATGATTATTTTAACGGTTGTATGACTTTTGACTGGCATCCCGAACAAGGATATTGACAGAATAGGGATGCCAACAACATTAGGGCTAGATAGCTCAGTTGGCGGAGCACCGGCACGTTAATCCGGAGGTCGTTGGTTCAAATACCGTTCTAGTCAATGTTTTTTTTGTTCAACCCCAACTCATTATTATTTTATATTTATTTCCAATTTTATTTATTTTCCTTATTTGTTTCTTTTTTAACTAAATATTTATTTTTATTTTATTAATGATTTGTTAATATTTTTGCACTGCAGCTCAACAAGTTCATCAAGAATATAAATAATTGTTGATTATGTTGAATCACTGTTACGTCATCTTCTATCATTGTAGCGGGGAATCTGTACTAAATTGCACACCTTTATCCCAAATGTAGAATTGTAATGTTGATTCTTATTACAGTGGTTTTTAAATATAGGTTTTGAATTCGTCTTATCATTGTCATTGACAACTTCAATTTCGTTTATTTTTATTTATTTTTCTTTGTTGGTTCCTTTACCATTCGTTGGGAATTCAATTTGCATCCCAAAACTTGAATTGTAGCATTCGAACATGAAGTTGTTTACATCTTTTGACGTTTGATATCAATTTTTTTCTAAATTAAACTGAGCCGTGCGTTAATTTGAAAGAAAACTTCGTGAATTGACCGGGAAAATGTATTATAGATTTAATCTTGTAATTCGTTTTCATAATACTCACATGTCTGATTAACAAATGTAGGGTTCGGGTCGTTGATCTTGTCAGGGTTTATGTTGCAGTCTTGAGTCCCTGGTGTCAGGCTGAAAGAGCGGCAGTTGCGCCGCTTGGCGCACGTCAAGCAACACTGCATTGGTGTCATTCCCTTGAAGGTGTTAACGGGTTGGGGGCATTTCCCGGTTGGTATGGCCACCGCGTTGCATCGGACTTTCAGGGGGCTAATCGGGGGCTGTGCCGGGGCCTCACACATTGTCCACTTCCCGGTCACCTCGCATGATATCGCTGCCTCCCAAGTGCCATCAGATTTTGTCATAAAGACACACGTATTATTGGTAGGGAGATCGCTTCCGTTTTTCCAGTTACGGTATTTTTCCGTCGTGTCGCCCAAACACTCCATCTGCCCCAAGGTGTTGTTGCAACCAATCCACAGTTTAGGAGGTGTACCCGGGTAGTGCTCCAGAAACTTCCTCCATATCCAGTCGTTCTCTTCAGCAGAATTGGGTGTGACGTAATCCGAGCAGTGTTTCTGGCAGTATTCTCTGCCTGTCACGTATTGGCGTTTCTCGTCGTTTCGTACGTGGTAGCATCTGTCTTCACGTTGAATCCATAAATGGGGCTTTGGCTGTCTAGAGCAGCCCAGTTTAGCCCCCAGCACGGCATGTACGGATTCCCAAATGAATAAAATCACACCAACTTTAACTACGTCAGGAAACATTATTTCAAATGAATAAATGTTTCATTGAACCAACCACAAAATGAGAAATCAGTTCGATGGTTTTAGTTTATATCGGCAATCGTTATCAGGAGAGATGCTGTCACTATGTTGATTTGATTGACGGAGAATATCAAACTCAAACAGTCATTGAATATCTTTGAGTAGATTTATTAAACTTTGTAGTTTGCTGATCTCTATTCAGCAGTTGTCAAGTATCAAGAAGATGTCGAAGTCATTCAGAGATTCAGACAACCAATTCAAACAACCAAATACAAGTACGACCTGGCGGTGATAGTAGCTAACTATCGAATAACGTCCTCCCTTGCAACGGGCAGTGTGAACACAAATTCCAAGTTTTTGCAGATAACATCCATTCATTATCTACTGGTGGGCGTCGCCTACAAATTTCAGCTGTCTGGTTCCTAGAAACGCAGTATCTATTGCATGTATTATGATATCACACTGTTTCAAGGGGCCAGACTCTTTGTTCTGATACCTCGAGTTGTGCTTAAATAATTGGCAGTTGTACATTTTGTGCCGGACCAATCAGTGGGCAGGTTGATACCAAAGTCTGTAGTGCCCACCTTATAAACTGCGAGCTGAACGAAACATGCGTTCCCATTTAGATCGATACAATCGAAACAGCTATAACTTGATTTTGTGAATCTTCAACTGGTATTTCTTCATCTTTCTTTTAACTTGTGTTTGTCAAATTATGAAGATATAAAACCATAACTGTGTTGCTCTAATTTGTTTTACAGAGGGCTATAGGTCCAAATACTAATCATTTTGTAATTTTTATACGTTTTCTCAGCAAAATCGTGCTGCGTAACTACAGGCGCAGTACTAGGTTGGTGTTCACCCCCACCCGCGAAAAAATATAATAACGATGACGACGACGACAACGGGATAATTTGTAACCCTAGTTGGCAGTAGACTTACCAGGTAAATTGTGATTGTTTACTTAGTTCTGAGCATGCGCAGATTTCTGAGAACAATGGAATCAGTAGTAGGCCTAAGTCTGACGCCACCTAGCGCCACCAAAAGTCTCCTATTAAGTAAATAAACTGGCATACTTCCCAAAGACAAAACAAGACAATAACTATTTTTTTTTTGTATCTGAATATTCTTCGAAGCAAATGATGACGTGATCTATACAGCTTGAATAAGTTTATTCAAATCTGTATTTGTCACCCTCAGAAACAGAAACATAAACAGAACATCTCGGCCCAGTTCATTACTCGCTTGAAAGCAGAACATAATCTAATTGTTGAAACCCAAGGTGCTGTTAATGAACAGACTAGGCTTGCCTCTTCAGGAGAGAAAATATATGACATTGATATCCGTCACACACTGGTAGATAACCATGGCAACCAGTAACTTATTAACAATGACAGCCAGACACCATTGAAAGACAGCACGTTAGACTTCCGCTACGGCGAGCAACTGTTAAAGTTAACCACGTTAAGGTAAACCAAGCGATCCGTGGCGTCGTAGTACTAGCTCTATCGTCTGAGGGGTTGTGGCATATATTTAGACAAAACGCATGATCATGGAGAGCAAATTGTTTATATTCCATTCTAGTCTAAAAGTGTCACTTTTTACAAAGTTCATGCCGCTACTTGTCTTCCTCAGAAATATTTCCCTCCGAAACACTTCGAAAGACGACTTGCAAGCGAAGACCAAATCAAAATTGCTCAATTTGATTTGCACAAACCAGCACTTCCAAAGCGTGTACAAATTCCTGTCCCAAAAACAAACATTTTATGTGTTTTTAACTTGACAGTTAAGTACATAATTTTATTTTTAGATAGGAGTTAAGTTTATTTCCATCCTCTGAATAATTGAATCATTCAACCAACCAGTGCAGACTCCAAATAAATCTCAGGCAGTAATAACCATGCGAGTATATTAATATAACATTTCACTACACATCTAAAGGGGATGCTTTTTGTTACACTAAACAAAACCAAAAGCATAGTTTGTATTTTTGTCTTGAAGTTGTTTTCTCTTCTGAGAGTCTGCAGACATCAATCTTCCATCGCGTGAGGCTAGCGTGTTGTGCAGTACATATGCCCCCAGTGGTCTAACAAGCAAAATCCCCCCCCCCCCCCACGGCTACGCCGCTGGTCACATAGACATATAACTGTTTGTTTGCCCCCCTAGGGCTGTTGTCTGAGCTGGTAGTATTCGTCGGCCAAGTCCTCGCCCGTATCTCATCCCTGTTGACTCATTCGCCAGTGAGATATTCTTATTTAGTAGAAAAAATCGTTTATAACTGTGTGTTTTTATTTGTTTTTTTATAAAAACTTAATCGTTAAACCCAGTCAATATTTGAAGTGGTTGATAGTTTTATTATTAAACATTTAGTTTTTTATTCTTCTTATACCAGTGTCACCTTGTGTGTGTTTTTATGTTGCACCTGAGAAAACTCAGGCTTTCTGAGTGATTCTAATTCACGGATAGTTTTGAGATTTTCTATTCGTAACAATGGGTTATAATAATAATGGATGAGATAAAACGAGCGTTTCACAAGCGTGATATCGGGCTGTTTGTTAAAGGTATGCCAACGTAGCCTTAAAATTGTCATGGCAACGTGCAAACATCAACACTAAACATCCGACACATTGTCATTGCGCTTTGGTTAATATTGCAAAAGACGACGGCCCATATTCAATCATTCTTAAGACGCACATCGCATGTCCATATCATAATATAGTCCGTGAACAATGTATTGCTCGTCTTACCGTGTTATAGTGGTTTTTATATATCCCAAAATGTGTTTCACACACACACACAATCAAATAGGGTTGTATCATTATTCAAAAATAACTGTCCTCTTCAGCTATTTCTCACAAAACATTACCATTTAAGGAGACTTACCAGAAACCATAGAGCACAGGGATATTGACTAGATTGACCATGCACTGGAGCATGGTCGATCTGGTAAATTCGAGAGCTACGTCACACACTGTCACGCTGTTTCTGGTTAGTCTAGTCACTCGAGTCGCCCACCCGGGATAAGTATAATTTATCCACACCCTACAATATTGTAGAAACAATCTAAAAATAACAAGAACTAGAAATTCAGTTTTTGTCAATTACAAAAACAAGGTGTTCGTGAGTAATTTCATTAAAGTTGTGATTGATTGAATTGGTGACAAAATTTTACCTTATCAATCCAATTTCTGGTTCAGGAGTTATATTCATTCAATATAAAACTTCAACTGCCGGTTTGAACCAGAAGTCAATGTCATATGAGATCATACTCTTTGTATCGTTTCTTAAGTTGTTACATATCATCCCAACGATGTTTAGATTGTAAAAATCCAATACGTGGTTCAGAAGTTATGAATTTTTATAACATGACATTTCAACTTCCGGTTTTTACCGGAAGTCAAGGTCAAACCGGTCACATTTTGAATAGTGCGTGTCAATTTATTTATGACCTTTCAGATGATATATGGATTGAAAAAATCCAATGCCTGTTTCAGGAGTTATGAATTTTTCAAAATTTAAACATCAATTTCCGGTTTAGACCGGAAGTCAAGGTTAAAAAGGGTCACATTTTGTGTAGCGCGTGATTAGTTTATGAAGACCTTTTAGATGATGGATGGATTGTAAACATCTAATATGTGGTTCAGAACTTTTGATTTGTTCAAATATAAAGTTTCAACTTCCGTTTTTGAACCGGAAGGCAATGTCAAATGAGGTCACACTTGGTAGCGTTGATGGAGTCTTCTGAGTCCTTTCTTATGACTTATAGATGATAAAAATAAAACATGTGGTTCAGGATTTGTAATTAATGAAACATTAAATATCAATTTTCGACTTTAACCGGAAGTCAAGGTCAAACAGGGTCGCATATTGTGTAGCACGTGATAAGTCTAACAAGACCTTTCAGATGATGTTTGAATTGTTAAAATCCAACGTGTGGTTCAGGAGTTAAGAATTTTTCAAATAATTAGATGGATGATCCGCTGGGGTGCAATATGAGCTCTAACACCGACGGATGCGGAATGTATTCCAGCATGGTCCCCACAGCACAATACATTTACGTGCAAAATAATCACACATGCATTTAACATAGAACGTCAATGAAACTGCACGTGTCAGTGCACCTGTAGAGGAGGTTGACCCTAATTGACCGTCTTATTGACGGTCAACTGTTACTTGAGATATGTGTGGCTGTACAGGTACAGCCTATGTTTACGTGTGTTCTTTCACCATCGCGCGTCGTCAATGCGGGTTAACTTAAACGTGCGCCTTTTTCGACCAGATGTAAAAATCAAAATGTAGTTATCTCTGTGCAACAGTTTGAGCAGGCTCAACGTTCTACAACCTAATACAAAACAATCTGTAAAATGATCAGTAGTTTTTGAGATATGAATTTTTGAAATTTTCAACTTCCGTTTTGAACCAGAGGTCAAGGTCAAATGGGGTCAAATTGTATGTAGCGTTTTTTGAACTTTCAACGACCTGTCCGATGTTTTATAGATTGTAAAAATCCTACATGTGGTTCAGGAGTTATGATTTTTTACAAATATTAAACTTTGAATTAGTGTAATTTGATACCTGATGACGTCATCATAACATCATCAAGTCTGTGTCGTCTTGATACCGAGGTTCAATTGTCTGACAAGTTTCAATGTTCAATTCACTTTTAATCTTGAGTTATGCTGTAAAAAGGCAAAAAACAGATTTTTGAAGAAAAAAAACCCGAAGGTAAACTTCGACCCAGGGTAACGACCCAGAAGTAAAGGTCATACGATTTTGTGGTTAACTTTTGAAATGTTGCCCCATTCTTCAACTAAAGATGCCCAATTATGAACATCGTAGTATAAAGATTGCCGAAACTACAGCAATAAGCAAATGGTCAATTTTCAATTTTAAAAATCTTGTAATTCAACACCCGATGACGTCATCGTGACGTCATGACAAATGTGTTGTCTTCATATCGAGGTACAATTGCCTGATGAGTTTTAAGGTTCAATTCAGTTTCAATCTTGAGTTATGCCCGAAAAATGAAAACAAAAACAAAGGCAGACTTTAACGTTCCGGTACGACCGGAACTAAAGGTCATAAGATTTTGACGTTAACTTTTGAAATGTTGCCCCAGTCTTGAACTATCAGATGCCCAATTATGAACATCATAGCTTTTAAATTCATTGAAATACAGCACATAGCAAATGGTCACTTTTCAACTTTAAAAACCCTGTAATTTGACACCTGATGACGTCATCGTGACGTAATGAAAACTGTGCCGTCTTCATATTGTGGTTCAATTGTCTGATGAGTTTCAAGGTTCAATTCGGTTTCAATCTTGAGTTATGTTGCCGAGAAGAGTTCCACGGAAGAAGAAGATGAAGAAGACTAGAAATTCAGTTTTTGTCAATTACAAAAACAAGGTGTTCGTGAGTAATTTCATTAAAGTTGTGATTGATTGAATTGGTGACAAAATTTTACCTTATCAATCCAATTTCTGGTTCAGGAGTTTATATTCATTCAATATAAAACTTCAACTGCCGGTTTGAACCAGAAGTCAAAGTCATATGAGATCATACTTTGTGTATCGTTTCTTAAGTTGTTACATATCATCCCAACGATGTTTCGATTGTAAAAAATCCAATACGTGGTTCAGAAGTTATGAATTTTTATAACATGACATTTCAACTTGCGGTTTTTACCGGAAGTCAAGGTCAAACCGGTCACATTTTGAATAGTGCGTGTCAATTTCTTTATGACCTTTCAGATGATATATGGATTGAAAAAATCCAATGCCTGTTTCAGGAGTTATGAATTTTTCAAAATTTAAACATCAATTTCCGATTTAGACCGGAAGTCGAGGTTAAAAAGGGTCACATTTTGTGTAGCGCGTGATTAGTTTATGAAGACCTTTTAGATGATGGATGGATTGTAAACATCTAATATGTGGTTCAGAACTTTTGATTTTTTCAAATATAAAGTTTCAACTTCCGTTTTGAACCGGAAGGCAATGTCAAATGAGGTCACACTTGGTAGCGTTGATGGAGTCTTCTGAGTCCTTTCTTATGACTTATAGATGATAAAAATAAAACATGTGGTTCAGGATTTGTAATTAATGAAACATTAAATATCAATTTCCGACTTTAACTGGAAGTCAAGGTCAAACAGGGTCGCATATTGTGTAGCACGTGATAAGTCTAACAAGACCTTTCAGATGATGTTTGAATTGTTAAAATCCAACGTGTGGTTCAGGAGTTAAGAATTTTTCAAATAATTAGATGGATGATCCGCTGGGGTGCAATATGAGCTCTAACACCGACGGATGCGGAATGTATTCCAGCATGGTCCCCACAGCACAATACATTTATGTGCAAAATAATCACACATGCATTTAACATAGAACGTCAATGAAACTGCACGTGTCAGTGCACGTGTAGAGGAGGTTGACCCTAATTGACTGTCTTATTGACGGTCAACTGTTACGTGAGATGTATGTGTGGCTGTACAGGTACAGCCTATGTTTACGTGTGTTCTTTCACCATCACGCGTCGTCAATGCGGGTTAGCTTAAACGTGCGCGTTTTTCGACCAGATGTAAAAATCAAAATGTTGTTATCTCTGTGCAAAAGTTTAAGAGGGGTTGCTGTTCTCCAATCTGATACAAAAATTATGCTGAAGTGATCAAGAGTTTTAAAGATTTGAATAAAATAAGATAATCTAAAATTTTCAACTCGCGTTATAATCAGAAGTAAGTTAAAATATTGTACGGGTTCTGTGAAGCATTTGTCCAACTTTTAACGATCTATCCGATGATGTGTAGATTGTCAAAATCCGAATCATAGTTTTTGAGTTATGATTTTTACAAATATTAAACTTTGATCTAACGTAATTCAATGCCCGATGACGTCATCATGACATAATTAAGTATGTGTTGTCTTGATATTGAGGTTCAACTATCTGTTGAGTTTCAACATTCAATTCAATCTCAATCTTGAGTTATTCCGTAGATAAGCTCGAAAGTTGTTTTTGACGAAAAAAAACGAAGGTGAACTTCGACCCAGGGTAACGACCCGGAAGCTTAGGTCGTACGATTTTGGCGTTAACTTTTCAAATGTTGCCCCAACCTTGGTCTATCAGATGCAAAAACTTTGAACATCATAGCTTTTATATTCGCTGAGATACAGCAAAAAGCAAAAGGTCATTTTCAATTTTAAAAACCCTGTAATTCAACACCTGATGACGTCATCATGACGTAATGACAACTGTGCCGTCCTCTTATTGAGGTTCAATTGTCTGATGAGTTTCAAGGTTCAATTCAGTTTCAATATTGAGTTATTATCCAGAGAAGAGTTGCGTGGAAGAAGGAGAAGAAAAAGAAAAAACAGAACAATAACAAGAGGTGTTCGTGCTCATATTGCACGAACACCTAAAAACAGAACAATAACAAGAGGTGTTCGTGCTCATATTGCACGAACACCTAAAAAAAAAAAAAAAAAAAAAAACAGAACAAAAACAAGAGGTGTTCGTGCTTGTATTGCACGAACACCTAAAAAAAACAGAACAAAAACAAGAGGTGTTCGTGCTTGTATTGCACGAACACCTAATTAATCTTCAAACTGGATGGTCCTCACGTTTTAGTGTTATGCACCAGTGTTTCATGTTTTGTCATGAAGTTTTTCCACGCTCCTTACTTCATTTATTTTCAGGATCTTTAAATGCTATTTTCTCAAGTTGTCAAATTGACATTATTTCGGCACACAAATATTTCTGTGGATAATAAGAGAGTTAAGAAAGGGTGCTCTGAGGTTTTTCAAAACAATTTCCTCGACTTTGTCAGACAGATTGAAAAGGAGTTTAAAATCATACCCTGTGAGTTTTTATAAATTGAAACTTAGACCTATACTATATTTCAATTCTTAACCAATCCCTTGATTGTCTTAAATTAGTAAATTAATAAAATAAATGAACGTTAATTTGTGATTTACGCACACTCTAAAATCTAACGGGTCAGAAATGACCTTGATTCCAGGAGTCCAGGAGTCCAGATCCATTTCCGGGTCAGCCTGATCCGAATAATGTTCAACAAAAGGGACTTTAAATCTGATGCTGCGTTATTTTGACCTATTTCTGGGTATTTTTGACACTGACTCCGGGTCAGCCTGATCCAACTGGGTCAAAAGTCATTCTTGCACTTCTATTAAGAGCTACAGCATAGCCTATATTATGGCGATTTTAAAAACCAAAAAAAATAAAAATAACATACATGTATTAAGCTGTTTTAATCCATTTGAATATGGTTTGAATACAAATCATATATAACAAAAAAATCCTGATTTCGGAACTGTAAATTGTGCAAATTTTCGCAAATCTTGGAACAAAAATATATTTGTTTAAGTGACTTTGGTTTCCGCTTTACGTTTGACCATAAAGAATATGCTATAAAAAAACGATCGTCGCGTTCCTTGACGTACACGCATGCAAACTCAGGCAAGCTGCTACATTTAGTAACTAGTAGTACGATACCTAAACCGCGTGAAACTAGGACGTCGTTGTCCCGGCGACGCCATGCAACATCACGTAAAATCCATGCGACACGGGATCTGTTTTTGCGTTAAGTAATATTTTATATCCTAATATAATATGGTTACCTAACTTCAGTTTGTTAGTTTAGTCGATACGGTTTGCGTAACACAGTCGGCGTGAATTCGCAATTTGGATGTTGGAGGTCGAGCAATAATTTTTCGTTTTTTCACAAATTTCCAGGTTTTATTTTTGTCCGCACTTAGTTGTTTTGGTGTGATTTTATCATCTTAAAGTATATGATTAGGGCCTGTCTTAATTTTAAAATTTGCACTTTGACATTGATGATGGTACTTTTATTTAACGTGTATTATCACAAATTAGGTTATAACGTAATTGGGGAGTAAGAAAAGGACATAAAGAAGAAGAATCATCGTGTACACGTAATTAGTGTTGAACAAAAGACCCATCCTATAAAATATGTAAATTGAACATCGCGCGTGCGCACTCTCCCTACTGTTTTGCAAAATGAGTGAACTTCGCCTGGCCTTTTGTATGTGACTGATGGTGGCGCGACACACGCGGCGTTTGTGCCTCTGCCTAGTGCACAACCTTATTGCGTTTGCCAACCAATAGTGTCTGTACGCATGCGTGAATGTAATTAGCATATATTCACGGGGAAAGGTCCATTAGGTCAGTGTTCTACTATATACTGTCTCATGGGTAATTTTACTAGTATGGTTGTGACGTTAATTTGAAACGACAATTTCAACAATAACATTTGACCTAGTGCGACTTTAATTTGTAATACATTGATATAATTTTTGATATTGGTATGGATTAAACAGTCAACCATATCGGGTCTCCTTTTGGGGATGGGGTGGGGGTAGGGGGTTGCACAATGTGACCCTATAATATTCTAAACCGTACATTGTTTACATCGCATCTGATCACTACCAATTTGTCTGACTTTTACCAATATTTATCTAGGGTCAAAATGGGAACAAAGTAGTTGTTAACGGTTAGTCAGCTGTTACCATGACAACCGTTTGTTTGACATTGGATCAAACTGGGTTTTTGGTTTGTTTGTTTTGTGTGTTTTTTCAAAAAAAAGTTCCACTTGCTTTTGCCATGCAAAATACCCCAAATATTCCTTCAATGGTAATTTATTGAAGTTTTGTTACGCCATTATGTAGAATCCGGTAAATTGAAGATGAGTAGCAGGTTCATAAAAACCACCCGAGGACTTTGGAAAATACGGAGGTTTCGCAATAAGAGCCTCTTCACGTACCCGTAAGTGAACAAAACAAAAACAGTCCGATAGAATTAACTGGACGTTTTCTTATCTACAACTGTATTTAAATTGATTGCTTTGTTTCATTAATGTAACACTTATTCAATTGATGTACAAATAAAAATGCACCGAAGAAAAAAGACAAGAAAAAAAACCTCTTACCTTTGTAGTTTCCTTTTCAAAGGGTGTTCTGTTAGAATTTTCGACTTATATATATTTTTTATTGTTACTAATTGTTGTATTGCCCCCACCCCCCTCCCCGCTTTTGAGTGATTCCTGACGAGATCTACCACCTGGACATTTTCCCAGCCCCTGTACCCCCTAATTAAACAACAACAACTTAGCACAGAAGAAGGCCCAATATCCCTTGCTATAACAACGTGACTACAGAACCTATGGGGGAATGAGGATGGGAGAGGGGTGGGATAGGGGTAGGGCCCTCGTGGATTGGAGTTGAGTTTGGGGTGTGTGAGTGGGGAGGGAGTTAATTTAACATCAGGGAGGGGTGTTTTTCCCCGCCCATGTACCCCTCCTACATAACCAACGCAAACTTATGCTCTTTCTTTTGCACATAAGAAGGTCTAATATCCCCTGTCAATACAACGTGACTACAGCACGTATGGGGGAAATGAGGAGTGGGGATTGGATAAGGGTAAGGCCCTCTTGGATTGGGGTTGAGTTTGGGATGTATGAGTGGGGAGGAAGTTAATTTAATCTCAGGAGGGAGTAACCCCATGAATTAATGACAATGCGGAACGGTTCACACTAGTTATTGGCTCCCCTGCTAGCCAGAAAGTTTGATCGGCAGGGGAGGGGTGCTTGAAACCACAGAATCTAACCCACAGGCTCACAACAAGACATCTAAAAGCCTGCTGCCAAGAAAACATGGCTCACGTATCAGAGGGTTCGGATCCGGGCCCAATTTCATAGAGCTGCTTAAGCAGCAAATAATGCTTCACTTTCTGCTTAGCCGAAATAAGCAGGATACCAGTCACGAATTGAACGTGTGACATGGCATTTTGGCTGGTAGCCTTATTGTGGTTAGCATCCATTTGTTTTGCTTAGCTACTTTTTTGCGCCTAAGCGGCTCTATCAAATTGAGCCTTGTGTGGGTCTGTGTGTTTGTACAATTTTGTGCACGAAGTATATGAGGGAATGGAAACAAACGTCCAGCAACCACGTGACCATAATATTTGTTGTTTTACTGTTAGTTTGTTATCACAATAATGTTACTTGTTTGTTTGTCGGGGGTGGGTTGGTCTGCATAGTTGAGGATTACAACTGGTTTATGTTAGTTCCCCTTGTGGCTTACTATATAATTTGATAATGTGGTTTTTAGCTAAAACAATCAACTAAATGCAGCAACCAACTCCTTGCTTATTTGGGGGGGGGGTGTACAAAAAAATGTTACAATGCGTAGAAATTTCTCTTGAAGACGGTCCACAGTACAAAGGACTACACGGGACTTTTCTGTTATAGAAAGGTTGACAGGCGAAGACGATAATGTGTGCAACATAGCCGGGACCAGAGCTGCAGCACACGGTGCCAGAGCTGCAGCACACAGCCCGCGGTACCGAAGCAGCAGCACACGGCATGCGATACTGGAGCTGCAGCATACAGCCCGCGGTACCGAAGCAGCAGCACACGGCACGCGATACTGGAGCTGCAGCACACAGCCCGCGGTACCGAAGCTGCAGCACACGGCACGCGATACCGAAGCTGCAGCACACGGCACGCGATACCGGAGCTACAGCACAAAGGCCAGCGGGAGAAGAGCTGCAAAACCCGGCCCAGCCAGGATGGCTACTGCCGCTGCGTGTTCAACCAAGAGACAACGGAAGGAGTGTCGCTTCAATGAAGTCCAAGAACATGAAAGGTAAAGAACCAGCTCTGTGAAATGTATTCCTCTACTCTTTGAAAGACTGATGTATTAAGTACAGCGTGTAAAATATTTCAAATAAATTCATACGTATAGTTTGCCAATTTGGTAAGATGCTTGAACCCAATCAGAAGCGGGCTTTTTTTTTTAACTAAAGGAAGGGGGAGGGGGACACACATACTAATTATTGCCCCCACTTCGGATTTTGTCTCAAGCGGTTTTTATTAAACTTGCCACAAATGTTCACTTTAACTGCGTTCTACATGATGACGTGAAAATGAAATCAAAAACTCACCAATAAAGGGAATTTTGGTTTATTTTTTTCCCAGTTTGGTCAACAGTCTTAAATTTCCCATAACTTCCGTATTATCCATATTTGTTGTCCAAATGATGTAACACTTTGCAAACATGTTTATATTGACATAATCAATAACGTGACAATAATTACATATTATAACTGGGGTCACCGTTTGGTGCGTTATAATAATTGGTTATCCAATTTTTGTTTATTTATTTATTTATTTATTTCTATTTTTTTTAGAGGGGGGGGGGATTTTTTGTATACTGTTTTTCCACTTAAAATTTGATATTCTCGCCAAGTTTTGGGGCCCAGGGTGCAATGATGAGACCTGACTGATGATTATAAAGTATTTCTTGGCCCGAAAAACCTATTCCAGAAAGTTAGATTGATACATATATCCTTGATTTTAATTATATTGGACTGACTGGAAAACTAGTTTAGGATTTCTAATTGTTAGCTTATTATTTGTTTACCTTTACTTGTGACTCAGAATTGTTTGGTTTGAGGATTTTTTTTCCTATCGAAAGGTGCGCATTATTTGTACACTCTGAACACTTTCGGGTCAGAATTGACCCGGATTCCAGATCCCAGGGGTCCTGACTCGATCCTGGGTCAAGCCGATCAGGAAACTGGTTAACAAGTTAGATTTAAACTCGGAATTTACATCAATTCGACTCATTTCTGTATCATGTTTGACACAGAGTCCGGGTCATAAAGACCCATAGTTGGGTTCAACCTCAAAGGAGCCAGTGTTTTATAATAATCCATATATACTTTTTCGGGTAAATCTACATTTTCAATGACCCTTAAAAACCTTTAGAAGAAACTGTCTATACCAGTGAGGAAAATTAATTAAAATATAACAAAATATTCTGAGGAAAATTGCTTAGTTAAGAAATAACAAAACATAAACCAAAACGCAAAGAAACAATCATTGAACGCCACTTCTTTGTCTTTTTTACGCAACATTTATTGCACATTAACATTTTACCTCTAGTTCATTTTAACATCAATATTAAAAGCAGTTTAAAGGCACTATTTGTTCTGTAAAATGAAGTTCTATACTTGTTAATTTTAGTAAGCTGGACTTGGAAAAGCTTGGAATTGAGCTGATGTTTTGTTTTTCTTTTTTACAAAAGCTTGTTTGAGAAACAATTGGATTATATGATTATATTATTTTTTTAAACAAAAGAAACGAATGAATTATATGGTATCACAATGTTTTGTTTTTGTAGTGAGTCAGAACTGTCCTGATTCAATGGAATTGTGATCCACTTTGGATTAACGTACATCATTGTTACCAAGAGCAGAATTTAACCGCTGTGTTAATAAGATGCTTTTGGGGTCATTTTAACTCGCATTCAAAGTCATTACACCAAATCGGGTCAAAATGGATCATGAATCTGGGTCAAAATGATTCTACATCCGGGTCAAGCATCTAACAAACCTGGTCAATTAGACTAACTGATTGACCGGAGTCCATGTCAAAAGCAATTAAAGCTTGAATAACCACGAAATAACATCCGATCCCATTTGAGTTAAAGGTAGGGTCATAGTTTTGTTTTGTCAACGTGATGTTGTTGTTGTTGTTGTTGTTGTTGTTTTGTTTCTTTTGGTTTTTTTTAATACGAGCTATAAAGAAAGATACAATTAAAATCACATGTGAAAGTTTCAGCTAGGTAAAGTATTTCGTTGCTGAGAAAACAGCAAAAAACTGTCGAAGTATTTTT
Organism: Pycnopodia helianthoides; assembly: GCA_032158295.1. Taxonomy (NCBI): domain Eukaryota; kingdom Metazoa; phylum Echinodermata; class Asteroidea; order Forcipulatida; family Asteriidae; genus Pycnopodia; species Pycnopodia helianthoides. Next base: position 6,937,137 of record CM063257.1, read on the forward strand.
ACACAAAACGACGCATGCTTGTATATTGATTTCTTATCAACATGGACATTTCAGACTAAAGTAATTTCTCAGGATGCTTACTACCATTATCTAAATTATTACAAGTCAGCTTTCGAATATAAATTAACCCCTTTTTCGGGGTATGAGCCTACCTTTAAACAAATAATTTCATAGAAGGGGTTCTTGTCCGGTTCAACTTGACTTGAACATGGCATGCATTGTGTGCTCTGCACAGTTTGGTTTTCAGCAATGCACATAATGGGTAATATCAGAACTATCGGAGTTCATGTTATTTCTTTGACAAAAAAATAAACAAATAATTAAACAAATAAATAATATAATTAATCCAGTTTATTAATTGCGTTGTTATGCCTCTAAAAAAATACGAAAGCAAGTTATCCACAAGCTGAACATATTGATAACCATAGTAATAGACATGTCATAATTCAAAATGTTTAGTTAAAACCTTAACCCTACCAGGACCACACTCTAAAACCACCCTGGTCAGAATTGACTCGGATCCAGTTCTATGGAGCTTGACCTTATTTTGGGTCAGTATATGACCCGGAATCGGTGTCAACATTTTCAGAAACGGGTCCAACTGAAGCAAAATCACAATTGCACCAGTTTCTAAACCTGACCTATAAATAGTCAAGCCCTTTGGGACCAGGAATCCGGGTCAATTCTGACCAGGGAGTTTTGAGAGTGCAGAGTTTTTGTTTGTTTCTCTTTTTTTTTTTGATTTGTTCTTTTTTTTTGTTCTTTTTTTTTTTCGACCGGGCCCAGGAAGGGGTAATGGTTTGCGTACAGTGCCCCTTTTGTTCACGACCATTGTAATTGAGCCTATCCAAATGGTCCTTGAACCTAAATCTACACGATGCGGTTGGGGGATGCCAAATGTTCAAGAAGGCCGCCATTTTTCGGCTCCCATTTTGAGTTCCCATGGTGCATTTAGAGTCTCACGTGATATATCAGTCTCACTCGTTATACAAAAACAAGGATTAAGCATGAATAGTCATGTCTAATAGTTAAAAGAAAAAAGCTATATATTTATTAAATTATGAAAATTCCGAAACGGTTGGCCTCGCTGTTTACAAGTCATTAGCAGCGGCGTAGCAAGGACTATTTCAGAGGAGGGCACAGAGGCCACTCCAGGACCCCATGCTTCACCGCTGGCCATGAGTAACATTTAAAGTCGTAGAGTGTAAGAGTGTGTGTGTGTGTGTGTGTGTGTGTGTGTGTGTGTGTGTGTGTGTGTGTGTGTGTGTGTGTGTGTGTGTGTGTGTGTGTGTGTGTGTGTGTGTGTACACACAGAAGGGCATATGTGGGGTCCTGACAACAATGGAACAATGGACCCCACAAGGTCATTTCAATAGGAACAATTGGGCCCCACAAGGGAATTCTTCAGAAAAGGGAATAATAGAACAACAATAGCAGTACCCCACAAACCGGATCCGTAAGGATGTGTGTGTGTGTGTGTGTGTGTGTGTGTGTGTGTGTGTGTGTGTGTGTGTACACACAGAAGGGCATATGTGGGGTCCTGACAACAATGGAACAATGGACCCCACAAGGTCATTTCAATAGGAACAATTGGGCCCCACAAGGGAATTCTTCAGAAAAGGGAATAATAGAACAACAATAGCAGTACCCCACAAACCGGATCCGTAAGGATGTGTGTGTGTGTGTGTGTGTGTGTGTGTGTGTGTGTGTGTGTGTGTGTGTGTGTGTGTGTGTGTGTGTGTGTATGTGTGTGTGTGTGTGTGTGTGTGTGTTGGGAGGTCCTGATAGGGTCACACCATAAAATACCACGGTCTACTCTACTACACCTCGTCTTAACCCATCGTATACGTATTGTATCAACACCTTAATTTACTATAATATAAATGACACAAACAGATTTATAATTTACACGACAAATTCAATTTTGTACATACTTTCCGACCAGCGTTTCTCGACGGCAACAAAATTAATCAAAATCTAGGACAATTCTATCTAAACTGTGATGAAGATCATAATTATTCACGTGTACAACAGAAAGAATCACACATTGCCAAGACAATTTCGTAATAGACTTTGCAAGTCTCGCGCTTATTCAAACTTATTAGTCGAAACCTTAATGGGTTTTTATGTGAGCGCGATTACGTTTCTTCGAACACTTTAGTTTTACGTATGTGTATGGCTAATGCAATTATAGGAAAACTAAAAGTTCGGTAATGACGTACAAGTGGAATTCAAATGAAATTTAAAATTAACAAAGAAAACTCGAAAAAAAATTGTTTTTGCCAAACTGACGTTCATGTTATTATTAAACCTATTAATGGTCGCACAAATTAGTTCATGATTGGCAAAGGCGGGTTCTAAATAATAAGCATCCTCGTCCGAAAATTTACATTTTTGTTTAATGTAAATTTTAAGAAACTATTTGTATTATATTCAAAATGAAGTTGTATTTATAACAAACTGATTTGGGGTATTTTTGTTTTCATGAATATATGAGCAAAATTAAACTGTGACAACAAAGAAATACAGTTGGTTAAGTAATCTGAGTGAATCCACCCTGTGTGTCATTAACACGCCCAACCGAGTTGTTCGAGCATCAAGTGATATTGAGTGACTATTGTTTGATGTTAATCATTAATCACAATTAAAACAAAACTAAACTTGGTTAAGAGTTCTTTATCAAAATCCGTATTGGCTTTTTGAGTTCCATAGTTATTAGACATTCAGATTAATTCAACAAGAACTGTCATGTTTTTTGTTTTGTTTTTGTTTTGTTTTGTTTTTTGCCTCAGGTATAAATATAGAAAACAGGGGTCCCAGCTTTTTGGTCATTGCAGCCTTGTTTTTGGTTGAGGACATTGATACAAATGCGAAATAACAGTCACGGTCATGGAACAATGCAAAGATGCACGGAATTTACGTAGTTACCTTTAGACTCAGGATTTGTAAATGAACGACAACTCCAAACACTTAGAGGTGTATACATTAAATAACATAACAAGGAAACATCATTGTGTAACTTAGTGTTGGCATTCATCTATTGTGTATGTGTACCCTCGTGATTATACTGAAAACATACACTTTACATCTTGTAGCTGTTTTTCTTTGGTCTCTACTTGTTTCTCTTTTATGCTGGTTTTTAAAGAAAGTCTCAAAATCTCTTTAAAACTCATATTATTATCTACTTAGGTTACCATTGATGCACCTGTTGCTCATTTTACGTTCACACGAATAGAATCAATACTAAGGGGTAAAAAGCAACAACAAAACCATTGTGAAGGTCGAAATCCGAAAGAAAGCGCAAGAAGGAAAAATATCTAGAAGCTATAAACAAAAATATTCGAAAAATAAACCCCAAACAGCATGTGTCCATTTATGCAAACTTCTAAATGATTTTCTTCTTCTCCTCTCCCCTACTTTTTTTCTTGAATTTTTCATAATCCAAATGGAACTTGTTTAATCCAAATCAAAATGCCCACTTTTAAAGGGCAGTGTCTAAATAAATACGCCAGTATTATTTAAAAAGTGTGTGTATTGCAATCAACAGCCAATGCAGCCATACCATGAATGCACAAAAAATAAAAATACGCAGCGGTGCCGTATTTACACCCCCCCCCACACACACACACACACACCACACACCATAGGTTTTATAATAATTAGTTGTTGTTGTTTGTTTGTTTGTTTTTTTGTTTGTTTGTTTTTTTTTTGGGGGGGTTACCTCCCTGTAGCGGCATCAACGGATTTGTCCATTAATTCATTTTTCAAAAGAAGTTCCATGAGACAGTGGGCCGTTTGCTGTTTCCACAACATTGATTTGAGTATTGTCGTAATATATAAATATGATTATTTTAACGGTTGTATGACTTTTGACTGGCATCCCGAACAAGGATATTGACAAAATAGGGATGCCAACAACATTAGGGCTAGATAGCTCAGTTGGCGGAGCACCGGCACGTTAATCCGGAGGTCGTTGGTTCAAATACCGTTCGTCTTTTTTTTCTTTTTTTTCAACCCCCAACTCATTATTATTTTATATTTATTTCCAATTTTATTTATTTTCCTTATTTGTTTCTTTTTTAACTAAATACTTTTTTTTATTATTAATGATTTGTTAATATTTTTTGCACTGCAGCTCAACAAGTTCATCAAGAATATAGATAATTGTTGATTATGTTGAATCACTGTTACGTCATGTTCTATCATTGTAGCGGGGAATCTGTACTAAATTGCACACCTTTATCCCAAAATGTAGAATTGTAATATTGATTCTTATTACAGTGGTTTTTAAATATAGGTTTTGAATTCGTCTTATCATTGTCATTGACAACTTCAATTTAGTTTATTTTTATTTATTTTTCGTTGTTGGTTCCTTTACCATTCTTTGGGAATTCAATTTGCATCCCAAAACTTGAATTGTAGCATTCGAATATGAAGTTGTTGACATCTTTTGACGTTTGATATCATTTTTTTTCTAAATTAAACTGAGCCGTGCGTTAATTTGAAAGAAAACTTCGTGAATTGACCGGGAAAATGTATCAAAAATTTAATCTTGTAATTCGTATTCATAATACTCACATGTCTGATTAACAAATGTAGGGTTCGGGTCGTTGATCTTGTCAGGGTTTATGTTGCAGTCTTGCGTCCCTGGTGTCAGGCTGAAAGAGCGGCAGTTGCGCCGCTTGGCGCACGTCAAGCAACACTGCATTGGTGTCATTCCCTTGAAGGTGTTAACGGGTTGGGGGCATTTCCCGGTTGGTATGGCCGCCGCGTTGCATCGGACTTTCAGGCGGCTAATCGGGGGCTGTGCCGGGGCCTCACACATTGTCCACTTCCCGGTCACCTCGCATGATATCGCTGCATCCCAAGTGCCATCAGATTTTGTCATAAAAACACACGTATTATTGTTAGGGAGATCGCTTCCGTTTTTCCAGTTACGGTATTTTTCCGTCGTGTCGCCCAAACACTCCATCTGCCCCAAGGTGTTGTTGCAACCAATCCACAGTTTAGGAGGTGTACCCGGGTAGTGCTCCAGAAACTTCCTCCATATCCAGTCGTTCTCTTCAGCAGAATTGGGTGTCACGTAATCCGAGCAGTGTTTCTGGCAGTATTCTCTGCCTGTCACGTATTGTCGTTTTTCGTCGTTTCGTACGTGGTAGCAGCTGTCTTCACGTTGAATCCATAAGTGGGGCTTTGGCTGTCTAGAGCAGCCCAGTTTAGCCCCCAGCACGGCATGTACGGATTCCCAAATGAATAAAATCACACCAACTTTAACTACGTCAGGAAACATTATTTCAAATGAATAAATGTTTTATTGAACCAATCACAAAATGAGAAATCAGTTCGATGGTTTTAGTTTATATCGGCGATCGTTATCAGGAGAGATGCTGTCACTATGTTGATTTGATTGACGGAGAATATCAAACTCAAACAGTCATTGAATATCTTTGAGTAGATTTATTAAACTTTGTAGTTTGCTGATCTATATTCAGCAGTTGTCAAGTATCAAGAAGATGTCGTAGTCAATAAGAGATTGAGACAACCAATTCAAACAACCAAATACAAGTACGACCTGGCGGTGATAGTAGCTAACTTTCGAATAACGTCTTCCCTTGCAACGGGCAGTGTGAACAAAAATTCCAGTTTTTGCAGATAACATCCATTCATTATCTACTGGTGGGCGTCGCCTACAAATTTCAGCTGTCTGGTTCCTAGAAACGCAGTATCTATTGCATGTATTATGATCTCACACTGTTTCAAGGGGCAGACTCTTTGTTCTGATACCTCGAGTTGTGCTTAAATAATTGGCAGTTGTACATTTTGTGCCGGACCAATCAGTGGGCAGGTTGATACCAAAGTCTGTAGTGCCCACCTTATAAACTGCGAGCTGAACGAAACATGCGTTCCCATTTAGATCGATACAATCGAAACAGCTATAACTTGATTTTGTGAATCTTCAACTGGTATTTCTTCATCTTTCTTTTAACTTGTGTTTGTCAAATTATGAAGATATAAACCCATAACTGTGTTGCTCTAATTTTTTTTACAGAGGGCTATAGGTTCGTGAACCACTGCGTGACCAATCGGTTGTGGTCCAAATACTAATCATTTTGTAATTTGTATACGTTTTCTCAGCAAAATCGTGCTGCGTAACTACAGGCGCAGTACTAGGTTGGTGTTCACCCCCACCCGCGAAAAAAATATAATAACGATGACGACGACAACAACGGGATAATTTGTAACCCTAGTTGGCAGTAGACTTACCAGGTAAATTGTGATTGTTTACTTAGTTCTGAGCATGCGCAGATTTCTGAGAACAATGGAATCAGTAGTAGGCCTAAGTCTGACGCCACCTAGCGCCACCAAAAGTCTCCCATTAAGTAAATAAACTGGCATACTTCCCAAAGACAAAACAAGACAATAACTTTTTTTTTTTGTATCTGAATATTCTTCGAAGCAAATGATGAAGTGGTGTATACAGTTTGAATAAGTTTATTCAAATCTGTATTTGTCACCCTCAGAAACAGAAACATAAACAGAACATCTCGGCCCAGTTCATTACTCGCTTGAAAGCAGAACATAATCTAATTGTTGAAACCCAAGGTGCTGTTAATGAACAGACTAGGCTTGCCTCTTCAGGAGAGAAAATATATGACATTGATATCCGTCACACACTGGTAGATTACCATGGCAACCAGTAACTTATTAACAATGACAGCCATACACCATTGAAAGACAGCACGTTAGACTTCCGCTACGGCGAGCAACTGTTAAAGTTAACCACGTTAAGGTAAACCAATCGATCCGTGGCGTCGTAGTACTAGCTCTATCGTCTGAGGGGTTGTGGCATATAATATTTAGACGCAGCGCATGATCATGGAGAGCAAATTGTTTATATTCCATTCTAGTCTAAAAGTGTCACTTTTTACAAAGTTCATGCCGCTACTTGTCTTCCTCAGAAATATTTCCCTCCGAAACACTTCGAAAGACGACTTGCAAGCGAAGACCAAATCAAAATTGCTCAATTTGATTTGCACAAACCAGCACTTCCAAAGCGTGTACAAATTCCTGTCCCAAAAACAAACATTTTATGTGTTTTTAACTTGACAGTTAAGTACATAATTTTGTTTTTAGATAAGAGTTAAGTTTATTTCCATCCTCTGAATAATTGAATAATTCAACCAACCAGTGCAGACTCCAAATAAATCTCAGGCAGTAATAACCATGCGAGTATATTAATATAACATTTCACTACACATCTAAAGGGGATGCTTTTTGTTACACTAAACAAAACCAAAAGCATAGTTTGTATTTTTGTCTTGAAGTTGTTTTCTCTTCTGAGAGTCTGCAGACATCAATCTTCCATCGCGTGAGGCTAGCGTGTTGATCAGTACATATGCCCCCAGTGGTCTAACAAGCCAACCCCCCCCCCCCACGGCTACGCCGCTGGTCACATAGACATATAACTGTTTGTTTGCCCCCCTAGGGCTGTTGTCTGAGCTGGTAGTATTCGTCGGCCATGTCCTCGCCCGTATCTCATCCCTGTTGACTCATTCGCCAGTGAGATATTCTTATTTAGTAGAAAAAATCGTTTATAACTGTGAGTTTTTATTTGTTTTTTTATAAAAACTTAATCGTTAAACCGAGTCAATATTTGAAGTGGTTGATAGTTTTATTATTAAACATTTAGTTTTTGTTCTTCTTTATATCAGTGTCACCTTGTGTGTGTTTTTATGTTGCACCTGAGAAAACTCAGGCTTTCTGAGTGGTTCTAATTCACGGATAGTTTTGAGATTTTCTATTCGTAACAATGGGTTATAATAAATATGGATGGGATAAAACGAGCGTTTCACAAGCGTGATATTGGGCTGTTTGTTAAAGGTATGCCAACGTAGCCTTAAAATTGTCATGGCAACGTGCAAACATCAACACTAAACATCCGACACATTGTCATTGCGCTTTGGTTAATATTGCAAAAGACGACGGCCCATATTCAATCATTCTTAAGACGCACATCGCATGTCCATATCATAATATAGTCCGTGAACAATGTATTGCTCGTCTTAACGTGTTATAGTGGTTTTTATATATCCCAAAATGTGTTTCACACACACACACAATCAAATAGGGTTGTATCATTATTCAAAAATAACTGTCCTCTTCAGCTATTTCTCACAAAACATTACCATTTAAGGAGACTTACCAGAAACCATAGAGCACAGGGATATTGACTAGATTGACCATGCACTGGAGCATGGTCGATCTGGTAAATTCGAGAGCTACGTCACACACTGTCACGCTGTTTCTGGTTAGTCTAGTCACTCGAGTCGCCCACCCGGGATAAGTATAATTTATCCACACCCTACAATATTGTAGAAACAATCTAAAAATAACAAGAACTAGAAATTCAGTTTCTGTCAATTACCAAAACAAGGTGTTCGTGAGTAATTTCATTAAAGTTGTGATTGATTGAATTGGTGACAAAATTTTACCTTATCAATCCAATTTCTGGTTCAGGAGTTATATTCATTCAATATAAAACTTCAACTGCCGGTTTGAACCAGAAGTCAATGTCATATGAGATCATACTCTTTGTATCGTTTCTTAAGTTGTTACATATCATCCCAACGATGTTTAGATTGTAAAAATTCAATACGTGGTTCAGAAGTTATGAATTTTTATAACATGACATTTCAACTTCCGGTTTTTACCGGAAGTCAAGGTCAAACCGGTCACATTTTAAATAGTGCGTGTCAATTTATTTATGACCTTTCAGATGATATATGGATTGAAAAAATCCAATGCCTGTTTCAGGAGTTATGAATTTTTCAAAATTTAAACATCAATTTCCGGTTTAGACCGAAAGTCACGGTTAAAAAGGGTCACATTTTGTGTAGCGCGTGATTAGTTTATGAATACCTTTTAGATGATGGATTGATTGTAAACATCTAATATGTGGTTCAGAACTTTTGATTTTTTCAAATATAAAGTTTCAACTTCCGTTTTGAACCGGAAGGCAATGTCAAATGAGGTCACACTTGGTAGCGTTGATGGAGTCTTCTGAGTCCTTTCTTATGACTTATAGATGATAAAATTATAACATGTGGTTCAGGATTTGTAATTAATGAAACATTAAATATCAATTTTCTACTTTAACCGGAAGTCAAGGTCAAACAGGGTCGCATATTGTGTAGCACGTGATAAGTCTAACAAGACCTTTCAGATGATGTTTGAATTGTTAAAATCCAACTTGTGGTTCAGGAGTTAAGAATTTTTCAAATAATTAGATGGATGATCCGCTGGGGTGCAATATGAGCTCTAACACCGACGGATGCGGAATGTATTCCAGCATGGTCCCCACAGCACAATACATTTACGTGCAAAATAATCACACATGCATTTAACATAGAACGTCAATGAAACTGCACGTGTCAGTGCACGTGTAGAGGAGGTTGACCCTAATTGACCGTCTTATTGACGGTCAACTGTTACGTGAGATATGTGTGGCTGTACAGGTACAGCCTATGTTTACGTGTGTTCTTTCACCATCGCGCGTCGTCAATGCGGGTTAACTTAAACGTGCGCCTTTTTCGACCAGATGTAAAAATCAAAATGTAGTTATCTCTGTGCAACAGTTTGAGCAGGCTCAACGTTCTACAACCTAATACAAAAAAATCTGTGAAATGATCAGTAGTTTTTGAGATATGAATTTTTGAAATTTTCAACTTCCGTTTTGAACCAGAGGTCAAGGTCAAATGGGGTCAAATTGTATGTAGCGTTTTTTGAACTTTCAACGACCTGTCCGATGTTTTATAGATTGTAAAAATCCTACATGTGGTTCAGGAGTTATGATTTTTTACAAATATTAAACTTTGAATTAGTGTAATTTGATACCTGATGACGTCATCATGACATCATCAAGTCTGTGTCGTCTTGATACCGAGGTTCAATTGTCTGACAAGTTTCAATGTTCAATTCACTTTTAATCTTGAGTTATGCTGTAAAAAGGCAAAAAACAGATTTTTGAAGGAAAAAAACCCGAAGGTAAACTTCGACCCAGGGTAACGACCCAGAAGTAAAGGTCATACGATTTTGTGGTTAACTTTTGAAATGTTGCCCCATTTTTCAACTAAAAGATGCCCAATTATGAACATCGTAGTATAAAGATTGCCGAAACTACAGCAATAAGCAAATGGTCAATTTTCAATTTTAAAAATCTTGTAATTCAACACCCGATGACGTCATCGTGACGTCATGACAAATGTGTTGTCTTCATATCGAGGTACAATTGCCTGATGAGTTTTAAGGTTCAATTCAGTTTCAATCTTGAGTTATGCCCGAAAAATGAAAACAAAAACAAAGGCAGACTTTAACGTTCCGGTACGACCGGAACTAAAGGTCATAAGATTTTGACGTTAACTTTTGAAATGTTGCCCCAGTCTTGAACTATCAGATGCCCAATTATGAACATCATAGCTTTTAAATTCATTGAAATACAGCACATAGCAAATGGTCACTTTTCAACTTTAAAAACCCTGTAATTTGACACCTGATGACGTCATCGTGACGTAATGAAAACTGTGCCGTCTTCATATTGTGGTTCAATTGTCTGATGAGTTTCAAGGTTCAATTCAGTTTCAATCTTGAGTTATGTTGCCGAGAAGAGTTCCACGGAAGAAGAAGATGAAGAAGAAAAAAAAAGAAAAAAACAGAACAAAAACTAGAGATTCAGTTTTTGTATAATCACAAAAACTAGGTGTTCGGTAAACAAGCATTTAATATAAATATTTGTAAGCACAAACGAGTTATGATGACAAACTGTTGAAAAATCGACAGTCGATATAGGAGCTAGGAATATTGTGTAAAGTTGTTGAATTACAAGTGAGGAGACAAAGCGTTATGGCATCTTTAGATGGATTTATGAAGATTTCTCGAATGATATAGGCCCTTTATATGTGTCAATACCTATTGCCTGGTTGAGGAGATACAACTTAGTCGAACATTAAAACCCACCGTGAAGCCATGGTAGTGTTATCAGGAGTCTACAAACTAATTTTGTTTGCTCGGCCAAAATTTTTTTCAACATTTTCACATTCCCTCTTGAGACCTAGCCAAATAGGATAGAAAAATGGAAATTACCCTGGGTTGATCCTTTGACTAAAAAAAAACATGCCATCAATGACAAAGGGGTCATAAACTTATCTGTCGGACTTGGCTATATAGCCACACCTGGCCGTAATCAATTATGTCTTTGCGAGAGGGTTTCCAGATGGCTTGAAATGTGTTTTATTGAGTCCGTCATAGTTGAAGTTCTATGTTTATTCAATACATTCGTGTACAGTGTAAATCCGAACGTGCAAACACCATGGTCTTGGAACCAAGTCAAGGAGACCAAATTGTTTACATAAATACACAAAAAAACCGTGTAGCTAGAGGGCGTTGTTGTCTCTACAGGACTTTCGTCCTAAGGAGCTTTTTCGATCGCGCGACAAACGGAAACGACACTTTTGTGTGTCCCCCCCCCCCCCATAGATTACGTTTAACTCTATGGATTTTGTTCCAATCTCTCAAAAACATTTGATGTAATATTACATGGGGTCACATTCTTTTCTAGCGTTCAATTTGGTTTTAAAGACCTTTCTGATAACGTAGGCCAATAGATTTTAAACACTCAATGTATGGTTCGGGAGTTACGTTTTTTTCTTTACGACTTCAACTTCCGGTTTCAAGTTTTGGAATATCTCCCTGATGATGTATAGATTACAAAAAACAATGTCTGGTTCAGGAGTTAAGATTTTTTTTCAAATTCTAAACTTTGATTTAATGAAAAATTGTAAAAAAAAATAATATGATGACGTCATCATGACGTCACTTCAAATGTCACTAGCCATGGTCGTTGTCTAATAAAACACCAAGTTCAAACTCAGTCGGCTGTTTGGTTTGGTAGATACTCGGCTTCAAAAAGTGCACCTTTAAGGCCTCACCACGTGACACATGATGACGTCATCAATCTACGACTCCACAAATATGTTGCTTCCATAAAGGTCAATAGGTCTACCAATTTTGAAAAGATTGCCATAAACTTTGCCACACACAACTGTTAAAAGTGTGTTTTGAACTGTTTTCAACTTGCCGCTAGAGGGCGCTTTTGAATTTTGTGACGTCATCGGTCTTATTTATTTAAACCAGAGACTTGCAAGACTACAACATCGTTAACATCAACTCAAAAAAAGTTGCCACTTTCAAATTACAAGGCACTTCCGGTTTCGACCGGAAGTAGAGGTCGTCTGAGGTCACGACCCGACAAAAAATAAAGACCTATGAGAACTTTGTATGCTCCCGCAAAAAGCAGCCGCCGGGCTCTTATTTGTGATTTGTTACAGATTTTCAAGGATTTAATTGTTTAATGCTTAAAAACCTTGTAATTCGACACCCGATGACGTCATAAAGACGTCATTGATTCAGTGTTGTCCTCATATTTAGGTTCAAGTATGTGCCAAGTTTGAAGGTTCAATTCCATTTTAATCTTGAGTTATCTTCTGGAGAAGAGTTGGAGGGGATGAAGAAGAAAAAGTAAAAAAAAAAAAAAAAAAACTAGAAATTCAGTTCTTGTCAATTACAAAAACAAGGTGTTCGTGAGTAATTTCATTAAAGTTGTGATTGATTGAATTGGTGACAAAATGTTACCTTATCAATCCAATTTCTGGTTCAGGAGTTATATTCATTCAATATAAAACTTCAACTGCCGGTTTGAACCAGAAGTCAATGTCATATGAGATCATACTCTTTGTATCGTTTCTTAAGTTGTTACATATCATCCCAACGATGTTTAGAGTGTAAAAATCCAATATGTGGTTCAGAAGTTATGAATTTTTATAACATGACATTTCAACTTCCGGTTTTTACCGGAAGTCAAGGTCAAACCGGTCACATTTTGAATAGAGCGTGTCAATTTATTTATGACCTTTCAGATGATATATGGATTGAAAAAATCCAATGCCTGTTTCAGGAGTTATGAATTTTTCAAAATTTAAACATCAATTTCCGGTTTAGACCGGAAGCCAAGGTTAAAAAGGGTCACATTTTGTGTAGCGCGTGATTAGTTTATGAAGACCTTTTAGATGATGGATGGATTGTAAACATCTAATATGTGGTTCAGAACTTTTGATTTTTTCAAATATAAAGTTTCAACTTCCGTTTTGAACTGGAAGGCAATGTCAAATGAGGTCACACTTGGTAGCGTTGATGGAGTCTTCTGAGTCCTTTCTTATGACTTATAGATGATAAAAATAAAACATGTGGTTCAGGATTTGTAATTAATGAAACATTAAATATCAATTTTCGACTTTAACCGGAAGTCAAGGTCAAACAGGGTCGCATATTGTGTAGCACGTGATAAGTCTTACAAGACCTTTCAGATGATGTTTGAATTGTTAAAATCCAACGTGTGGTTCAGGAGTTAAGAATTTTTCAAATAATTAGATGGATGATCCGCTGGGGTGCAATATGAGCTCTAACACCGACGGATGCGGAATGTATTCCAGCATTGTCCCCACAGCACAATACATTTTCGTGCAATACAATCACACATGCATTTAACATAGGACGTCAATGAAACTGCACGTGTCAGTGCACGTGTAGAGGAGGTTGACCCTAGTTGACCGTCTTATTGACGGTCAACTGTTACGTGAGATATGTGTGGCTGTACAGGTACAGCCTATGTTTACGTGTGTTCTTTCACCATCGCGCGTCGTCAATGCGGGTTAACTTAAACGTGCGCGTTTTTCGACCAGATGTAAAAATCAAAATGTTGTTATTTCTGTGCAACAGTTTGAGCAGGCTTAACGTTCTACAACCTAATACAAAAAATCTGTAAAATGATCAGTAGTTTTTGAGATATGAATTTTTGAAATTTTCAACTTCCGTTTTGAACCAGAGGTCAAGGTCAAATGGGGTCAAATTGTATGTAGCGTTTTTTGAACTTTCAACGACCTGTCCGATGTTTTATAGATTGTAAAAATCCTACATGTAGTTCAGGAGTTATGATTTTTTACAAATATTAAACTTTGAATTAGTGTAATTTGATACCTGATGACGTCATCATGACATCATCAAGTCTGTGTCGTCTTGATACCGAGGTTCAATTGTCTGACAAGTTTCAATGTTCAATTCACTTTCAATCTTGAGTTATGCTGTAAAAAAGGCAAAAAAACAGATTTTTGAAGGAAAAAAACCCGAAGGTAAACTTCGACCCAGGGTAACGACCCGGAAGTAAAGGTCATACGATTTTGTGGTTAACTTTTGAAATGTTGCCCCATTCTTCAACTAAAAGATGCCCAATTATGAACATCGTAGTATAAAGATTGCCGAAACTACAGCAATAAGCAAATGGTCAATTTTCAATTTTAAAAATCTTGTAATTCAACACCCGATGACGTCGTCATGACGTCATGACAAATGTGTTGTCTTCATATCGAGGTACAATTGCCTGATGAGTTTTAAGGTTCAATTCAGTTTCAATCTTGAGTTATGCCCGAAAAATGAAAACAAAAACAAAGGCAGACTTTGACCTTCCGGTACGACCGGAACTAAAGGTCATAAGATTTTGACGTTAACTTTTGAAATGTTGCCCCCGTCTTGAACTATCAGATGCCCAATTATGAACATCATAGCTTTTAAATTCATTGAAATACAGCACATAGCAAATGGTCACTTTTCATTTTTAAAAACCTTGTAATTTGACACCTGATGACGTCATCGTGACGTAATGAAAACTGTGCCGTCTTCATATTGTGGTTCAATTGTCTGATGAGTTTCAAGGTTCAATTCAGTTTCAATCTTGAGTTATGTTGCCGAGAAGAGTTCCACGAAAGAAGAAGATGAAGAAGAAGAAGAAAAAAAAAATAACGTAATTCAATGCCCGATGACGTCATCATGACATAATTAAGTATGTGTTGTCTTGATATTGAGGTTCAACTATCTGTTGAGTTTCAACATTCAATTCAATCTCAATCTTGAGTTATTCCGTAGATAAGCTAGAAAGTTGTTTTTTGACGAAAAAAAAACGAAGGTGAACTTCGACCCAGGGTAACGACCCGGAAGCTTAGGTCGTACGATTTTGGCGTTAACTTTTCAAATGTTGCCCCAACCTTGGTCTATCAGATGCAAAAACTTTGAACATCATAGCTTTTATATTCGCTGAGATACAGCAAAAAGCAAAAGGTCATTTTCAATTTTAAAAACCCTGTAATTCAACACCTGATGACGTCATCATGACGTAATGACAACTGTGCCGTCCTCTTATTGAGGTTCAATTGTCTGATGAGTTTCAAGGTTCAATTCAGTTTCAATATTGAGTTATTATCCAGAGAAGAGTTGCGTGGAAGAAGGAGAAGAAAAAGACTAGAAATTCAGTTTTTGTCAATTACAAAAACAAGGTGTTCGTGAGTAATTTCATTAAAGTTGTGATTGATTGAATTGGTGACTAAATGTTACCTTATCAATCCAATTTCTGGTTCAGGAGTTATATTCATTCAATATAAAACTTCAACTGCCGGTTTGAACCAGAAGTCAATGTCATATGAGATCATACTCTTTGTATCGTTTCTTAAGTTGTTACATATCATCCCAACGATGTTTAGAGTGTAAAAATCCAATATGTGGTTCAGAAGTTATGAATTTTTATAACATGACATTTCAACTTCCGGTTTTTACCGGAAGTCAAGGTCAAACCGGTCACATTTTGAATAGAGCGTGTCAATTTATTTATGACCTTTCAGATGATATATGGATTGAAAAAATCCAATGCCTGTTTCAGGAGTTATGAATTTTTCAAAATTTAAACATCAATTTCCGGTTTAGACCGGAAGCCAAGGTTAAAAAGGGTCACATTTTGTGTAGCGCGTGATTAGTTTATGAAGACCTTTTAGATGATGGATGGATTGTAAACATCTAATATGTGGTTCAGAACTTTTGATTTTTTCAAATATAAAGTTTCAACTTCCGTTTTGAACTGGAAGGCAATGTCAAATGAGGTCACACTTGGTAGCGTTGATGGAGTCTTCTGAGTCCTTTCTTATGACTTATAGATGATAAAAATAAAACATGTGGTTCAGGATTTGTAATTAATGAAACATTAAATATCAATTTTCGACTTTAACCGGAAGTCAAGGTCAAACAGGGTCGCATATTGTGTAGCACGTGATAAGTCTTACAAGACCTTTCAGATGATGTTTGAATTGTTAAAATCCAACGTGTGGTTCAGGAGTTAAGAATTTTTCAAATAATTAGATGGATGATCCGCTGGGGTGCAATATGAGCTCTAACACCGACGGATGCGGAATGTATTCCAGCATTGTCCCCACAGCACAATACATTTACGTGCAATACAATCACACATGCATTTAACATAGGACGTCAATGAAACTGCACGTGTCAGTGCACGTGTAGAGGAGGTTGACCCTAGTTGACCGTCTTATTGACGGTCAACTGTTACGTGAGATATGTGTGGCTGTACAGGTACAGCCTATGTTTACGTGTGTTCTTTCACCATCGCGCGTCGTCAATGCGGGTTAACTTAAACGTGCGCGTTTTTCGACCAGATGTAAAAATCAAAATGTTGTTATTTCTGTGCAACAGTTTGAGCAGGCTTAACGTTCTACAACCTAATACAAAAAATCTGTAAAATGATCAGTAGTTTTTGAGATATGAATTTTTGAAATTTTCAACTTCCGTTTTGAACCAGAGGTCAAGGTCAAATGGGGTCAAATTGTATGTAGTGTTTTTTGAACTTTCAACGACCTGTCCGATGTTTTATAGATTGTAAAAATCCTACATGTAGTTCAGGAGTTATGATTTTTTACAAATATTAAACTTTGAATTAGTGTAATCTGATACCTGATGACGTCATCATGACATCATCAAGTCTGTGTCGTCTTGATACCGAGGTTCAATTGTCTGACAAGTTTCAATGTTCAATTCACTTTCAATCTTGAGTTATGCTGTAAAAAAGGCAAAAAACAGATTTTTGAAGGAAAAAAACCCGAAGGTAAACTTCGACCCAGGGTAACGACCCGGAAGTAAAGGTCATACGATTTTGTGGTTAACTTTTGAAACGTTGCCCCATTCTTCAACTAAAAGATGCCCAATTATGAACATCGTAGTATAAAGATTGCCGAAACTACAGCAATAAGCAAATGGTCAATTTTCAATTTTAAAAATCTTGTAATTCAACACCCGATGACGTCGTCATGACGTCATGACAAATGTGTTGTCTTCATATCGAGGTACAATTGCCTGATGAGTTTTAAGGTTCAATTCAGTTTCAATCTTGAGTTATGCCCGAAAAATGAAAACAAAAACAAAGGCAGACTTTGACCTTCCGGTACGACTGGAACTAAAGGTCATAAGATTTTGACGTTAACTTTTGAAACGTTGCCCCAGTCTTGAACTATCAGATGCCCAATTATGAACATCATAGCTTTTAAATTCATTGAAATACAGCACATAGCAAATGGTCACTTTTCAACTTTAAAAACCTTGTAATTTGACACCTGATGACGTCATCGTGACGTAATGAAAACTGTGCCGTCTTCATATTGTGGTTCAATTGTCTGATGAGTTTCAAGGTTCAATTCAGTTTCAATCTTGAGTTATGTTGCCGAGAAGAGTTCCACGAAAGAAGAAGATGAAGAAGAAGAAAAACAAAATAAATAAACTTGATTGATAGAAGCAACTATCAATAAATAAATAGCAATAGCTACAAAAAGATGTTTACAGTATGAGCTGTCTTCTAAAACAATCAGGATTTCATTTTAATAACAATTTGTTGAGGTTTGATTGGAAGTTATTTGGTCTTTCTGAAAGGTTGAAACTCCCTTACGAAGTGGCTGCTACATGAACTACATGAATAGACTACCATTAAAGTGTTCTCTTCAATGTACGCTACACGTGGTTGTTCCAATTCCATGCTTGGGGGCGCTATTCACACTTAGCGGAGGTCGTATTGTGTTACTAGCTCTCATTTGTTCTAATCAAGTTGGTTAATTCAAGCCATAATAGGGCGCGACAATCGATCGTTGGCGTCTTGGGCCAAGATTAATACCTACAGTACATGTACAGTGTATACAAATGTGGAGTCTCACGTGCATTGTAGATTTAGCGTGTATGGATTATCCGATGAGGTGCAATATATGTTGTAACACCGATGGATGCGAAAGCTCTTACACGTTATGTGTACAATGCGTGTTCCATGAAAGTGGTGGGGGGGGGTACGAGTAGGACGGTGCGCTTCATTTTTTTGTTTTGACTAGATGCATCAGATTATAATGTTGTTATCTCTGTGCAAACGTTTAAGAGGGGTTGCTGTTCTCCAATCTGATACAAAAATTATGCTGAAGTGATCAAGAGTTTTAAAGATTTGAATAAAATAAGATAATCTAAAATTTTCAACTCGCGTTATAATCAGAAGTAAGTTAAAATATTGTACGGGTTCTGTGAAGCATTTGTCCAACTTTTAACGATCTATCCGATGATGTGTAGATTGTCAAAATCCGAATCATAGTTTTTGAGTTATGATTTTTACAAATATTAAACTTTGATCTAACGTAATTCAATGCCCGATGACGTCATCATGACATAATTAAGTATGTGTTGTCTTGATATTGAGGTTCAACTATCTGTTGAGTTTCAACATTCAATTCAATCTCAATCTTGAGTTATTCCGTAGATAAGCTCGAAAGTTGTTTTTTGACGAAAAAAAACGAAGGTGAACTTCGACCCAGGGTAACGACCCGGAAGCTTAGGTCGTACGATTTTGGCGTTAACTTTTCAAATGTTGCCCCAACCTTGGTCTATCAGATGCAAAAACTTTGAACATCATAGCTTTTATATTCGCTGAGATACAGCAAAAAGCAATAGGTCATTTTCAATTTTAAAAACCCTGTAATTCAACACCTGATGACGTCATCATGACGTAATGACAACTGTGCCGTCCTCTTATTGAGGTTCAATTGTCTGATGAGTTTCAAGGTTCAATTCAGTTTCAATATTGAGTTATTATCCAGAGAAGAGTTGCGTGGAAGAAGGAGAAGAAAAAGAAACTAGAAATTCAGTTTTTGTCAATTACAAAAACAAGGTGTTCGTGAGTAATTTCATCAAAGTTGTGATTAATTGAATTGGTGACAAAATGTTACCTTATCAATCCAATTTCTGGTTCAGGAGTTATATTCATTCAATATAAAACTTCAACTGCCGGTTTGAACCAGAAGTCAATGTCATATGAGATCATACTCTTTGTATCGTTTCTTAAGTTGTTACATATCATCCCAACGATGTTTAGAGTGTAAAAATCCAATATGTGGTTCAGAAGTTATGAATTTTTATAACATGACATTTCAACTTCCGGTTTTTACCGGAAGTCAAGGTCAAACCGGTCACATTTTGAATAGAGCGTGTCAATTTATTTATGACCTTTCAGATGATATATGGATTGAAAAAATCCAATGCCTGTTTCAGGAGTTATGAATTTTTCAAAATTTAAACATCAATTTCCGGTTTAGACCGGAAGCCAAGGTTAAAAAGGGTCACATTTTGTGTAGCGCGTGATTAGTTTATGAAGACCTTTTAGATGATGGATGGATTGTAAACATCTAATATGTGGTTCAGAACTTTTGATTTTTTCAAATATAAAGTTTCAACTTCCGTTTTGAACTGGAAGGCAATGTCAAATGAGGTCACACTTGGTAGCGTTGATGGAGTCTTCTGAGTCCTTTCTTATGACTTATAGATGATAAAAATAAAACATGTGGTTCAGGATTTGTAATTAATGAAACATTAAATATCAATTTTCGACTTTAACCGGAAGTCAAGGTCAAACAGGGTCGCATATTGTGTAGCACGTGATAAGTCTTACAAGACCTTTCAGATGATGTTTGAATTGTTAAAATCCAACGTGTGGTTCAGGAGTTAAGAATTTTTCAAATAATTAGATGGATGATCCGCTGGGGTGCAATATGAGCTCTAACACCGACGGATGCGGAATGTATTCCAGCATTGTCCCCACAGCACAATACATTTACGTGCAATACAATCACACATGCATTTAACATAGGACGTCAATGAAACTGCACGTGTCAGTGCACGTGTAGAGGAGGTTGACCCTAGTTGACCGTCTTATTGACGGTCAACTGTTACGTGAGATATGTGTGGCTGTACAGGTACAGCCTATGTTTACGTGTGTTCTTTCACCATCGCGCGTCGTCAATGCGGGTTAACTTAAACGTGCGCGTTTTTCGACCAGATGTAAAAATCAAAATGTTGTTATTTCTGTGCAACAGTTTGAGCAGGCTTAACGTTCTACAACCTAATACAAAAAATCTGTAAAATGATCAGTAGTTTTTGAGATATGAATTTTTGAAATTTTCAACTTCCGTTTTGAACCAGAGGTCAAGGTCAAATGGGGTCAAATTGTATGTAGCGTTTTTTGAACTTTCAACGACCTGTCCGATGTTTTATAGATTGTAAAAATCCTACATGTAGTTCAGGAGTTATGATTTTTTACAAATATTAAACTTTGAATTAGTGTAATTTGATACCTGATGACGTCATCATGACATCATCAAGTCTGTGTCGTCTTGATACCGAGGTTCAATTGTCTGACAAGTTTCAATGTTCAATTCACTTTCAATCTTGAGTTATGCTGTAAAAAAGGCAAAAAACAGATTTTTGAAGGAAAAAAACCCGAAGGTAAACTTCGACCCAGGGTAACGACCCGGAAGTAAAGGTCATACGATTTTGTGGTTAACTTTTGAAACGTTGCCCCATTCTTCAACTAAAAGATGCCCAATTATGAACATCGTAGTATAAAGATTGCCGAAACTACAGCAATAAGCAAATGGTCAATTTTCAATTTTAAAAATCTTGTAATTCAACACCCGATGACGTCGTCATGACGTCATGACAAATGTGTTGTCTTCATATCGAGGTACAATTGCCTGATGAGTTTTAAGGTTCAATTCAGTTTCAATCTTGAGTTATGCCCGAAAAATGAAAACAAAAACAAAGGCAGACTTTGACCTTCCGGTACGACCGGAACTAAAGGTCATAAGATTTTGACGTTAACTTTTGAAACGTTGCCCCAGTCTTGAACTATCAGATGCCCAATTATGAACATCATAGCTTTTAAATTCATTGAAATACAGCACATAGCAAATGGTCACTTTTCAACTTTAAAAACCTTGTAATTTGACACCTGATGACGTCATCGTGACGTTATGAAAACTGTGCCGTCTTCATATTGTGGTTCAATTGTCTGATGAGTTTCAAGGTTCAATTCAGTTTCAATCTTGAGTTATGTTGCCGAGAAGAGTTCCACGAAAGAAGAAGATGAAGAAGAAGAAAAAAACAAAAAAAACTTGATTGATAGAAGCAACTATCAATAAATAAATAGCAATAGCTACAAAAAGATGTTTACAGTATGAGCTGTCTTCTAGAACAATCAGGATTTCATTTTAATAACAATTTGTTGAGGTTTGATTGGAAGTTATTTGGTCTTTCTGAAAGGTTGAAACTCCCTTACGAAGTGGCTGCTACATGAACTACATGAATAGACTACCATTAAAGTGTTCTCTTCAATGTACGCTACACGTGGTTGTTCCAATTCCATGCTTGGGGGCGCTATTCACACTTAGCGGAGGTCGTATTGTGTTACTAGCTCTCATTTGTTCTAATCAAGTTGGTTAATTCAAGCCATAATAGGGCGCGACAATCGATCGTTGGCGTCTTGGGCCAAGATTAATACCTACAGTACATGTACAGTGTATACAAATGTGGAGTCTCACGTGCACTGTAGATTTAGCGTGTATGGATTATCCGATGAGGTGCAATATATGTTGTAACACCGATGGATGCGAAAGCTCTTACACGTTATGTGTACAATGCGTGTTCAATGAAAGTGGTGGGGGGGGTACGAGTAGGACGGTGCGCTTCATTTTTTAGTTTTGACTAGATGCATCAGATTATAATGTTGTTATCTCTGTGCAAAAGTTTAAGAGGGGTTGCTGTTCTCCAATCTGATACAAAAATTATGCTGAAGTGATCAAGAGTTTTAAAGATTTGAATAAAATAAGATAATCTAAAATTTTCAACTCGCGTTATAATCAGAAGTAAGTTAAAATATTGTACGGGTTCTGTGAAGCATTTGTCCAACTTTTAACGATCTATCCGATGATGTGTAGATTGTCAAAATCCGAATCATAGTTTTTGAGTTATGATTTTTACAAATATTAAACTTTGATCTAACGTAATTCAATGCCCGATGACGTCATCATGACATAATTAAGTATGTGTTGTCTTGATATTGAGGTTCAACTATCTGTTGAGTTTCAACATTCAATTCAATCTCAATCTTGAGTTATTCCGTAGATAAGCTCGAAAGTTGTTTTTTGACGAAAAAAAACGAAGGTGAACTTCGACCCAGGGTAACGACCCGGAAGCTTAGGTCGTACGATTTTGGCGTTAACTTTTCAAATGTTGCCCCAACCTTGGTCTATCAGATGCAAAAACTTTGAACATCATAGCTTTTATATTCGCTGAGATACAGCAAAAAGCAAAAGGTCATTTTCAATTTTAAAAACCCTGTAATTCAACACCTGATGACGTCATCATGACGTAATGACAACTGTGCCGTCCTCTTATTGAGGTTCAATTGTCTGATGAGTTTCAAGGTTCAATTCAGTTTCAATATTGAGTTATTATCCAGAGAAGAGTTGCGTGGAAGAAGGAGAAGAAAAAGAAAAAACAGAACAATAACAAGAGGTGTTCGTGCTCATATTGCACGAACACCTAAAAACAGAACAATAACAAGAGGTGTTCGTG
Organism: Pycnopodia helianthoides; assembly: GCA_032158295.1. Taxonomy (NCBI): domain Eukaryota; kingdom Metazoa; phylum Echinodermata; class Asteroidea; order Forcipulatida; family Asteriidae; genus Pycnopodia; species Pycnopodia helianthoides. Next base: position 6,960,012 of record CM063257.1, read on the forward strand.
CTCATATTGCACGAACACCTAAAAACAGAACAATAACAAGAGGTGTTCGTGCTCATATTGCACGAACACCTAAACAGAACAAAAACAAGAGGTGTTCGTGCTTGTATTGCACGAACACCTAAAAAAAAAAAAAAAAAGAACAAAAATAAGAGGTGTTCGTGCTTGTATTGGACGAACACCTAAAAAAAAAACAGAACAAAAACAAGAGGTGTTCGTGCTTGTATTGCACGAACACCTAATTAATCTTCAAACTGGATGGTCCTCACGTTTTAGTGTTATGCACCAGTGTTTCATGTTTTGTCATGAAGTTTTTCCACGCTCCTTACTTCATTTATTTTCAGGATCTTTAAATGCTATTTTCTCAAGTTGTCAAATTGACATTATTTCGGCACACAAATATTTCTGTGGATAATAAGAGAGTTAAGAAAGGGTGCTCTGAGGTTTTTCAAAACAATTTCCTCGACTTTGTCAGACAGATTGAAAAGGAGTTTAAAATCATACCCAGTGAGTTTTTATAAATTGAAACTTAGACCTATACTATATTTCAATTCTTAACCAATCCCTTGATTGTCTTAAATTAGTAAATTAATAAAATAAATGAACGTTAATTTGTGATTTACGCACACTCTAAAATCTAACGGGTCAGAAATGACCTTGATTCCAGGAGTCCAGGAGTCCAGATCCATTTCCGGGTCAGCCTGATCCGAATAATGTTCAACAAAAGGGACTTTAAATCTGATGCTGCGTTATTTTGACCTATTTCTGGGTATTTTTGACACTGACTCCGGGTCAACCTGATCCAACTGGGTCAAAAGTCATTCTTGCACTTCTATTAAGAGCTACAGCATAGCCTATATTATGGCGATTTAAAAACCAAAAAAAAAAAATAACATACATGTATTAAGCTGTTTTAATCCATTTGAATATGGTTTGAATACAAATCATATATAACAAAAAAATCCTGATTTCGGAACTGTAAATTGTGCAAATTTTCGCAAATCTTGGAACAAAAATATATTTGTTTAAGTGACTTTGGTTTCCGCTTTACGTTTGACCATAAAGAATGTGCTATAAAAAAACGATCGTCGCGTTCCTTGACGTACACGCATGCAAACTCAGGCAAGCTGCTACATTTAGTAACTAGTAGTACGATACCTAAACCGCGTGAAACTAGGACGTCGTTGTCCCGGCGACGCCATGCAACATCACGTAAAATCCATGCGACACGGGGTCTGTTTTTGCGTTAAGTATTATTTTATATCCTAATATAATATGGTTACCTAACTTCAGTTTGTTAGTTTAGTCGATACGGTTTGCGTAACACAGTCGGCGTGAATTCGCAATTTGGATGTTGGAGGTCGAGCAATAATTTTTCGTTTTTTCACAAATTTCCAGGTTTTATTTTTTATTTGTTTAATTGCATTGCTAGTTACAAATGTAATCATTCCACAAATGTATTTTGAGGCTGAAATAAAGTGATGTGACAAAAATACAAACCAAACAAAATTGCACCCATGTTAATCTCCTGTAACTAGTGGCTCAGAGGTGCCGGAAGCTCATAGGTGACCTCATCGTCGCGAGAGTTACACGGTCTATACGGAGTATATTAATAAGCCCATCTATTAAAAGCTAACCAGAAAAAAAACTAAACAAAAATATACGAACAAAAACAAATCAAGATTTGTTGGTGCAGTTGTACTTATCAAATCAGTTCTTAATGAAAACCAGGAGAGAAAATGCACATTATGCACAAGTAACTTAAACGTTATTCTGTGTATTTATAAACAAAAAGGATAGCTGTGATTCTTATGGTATAAAAAAACACCAAAAGCACCCAAACAAACAACAAACAAAACGTCCAAGCCTTGGTTTAATTACATTGATTGCAATAAATTACGGCCATTACGGGTCATAAGTTTACAAATACGAGCCATGATGCGTCTATAAGTTCAAACTCTGTTTGTCATATAAACACATTTTTTCTTTGGTCTGGCCCCCTTAATTTAAGTTTCTGCATATCGATTGGTCAACGTCACGTGGGAGTTCTAGACCAACGAAATGTCTCCATATGCATAATTCATGAGACAAAATTGCACGTGATATAATCGCAAACACAGTTGAAATAAAACACGTCTATATATTACCCGTCATTTCATTTAGGCTCATACTTAAACGCAGATACACCTATCATACTGCTTGTTCTTGCGTCCAAAAGTATCAACAAATATAATAAATATTTGGGCTGATTTCCCCAGCGTCGTCTAGTATTTTCAAATCTATGAACAAACAAAGACAGAAAAAGAGACATTCGCAGAAACTGATACAAAGATAACAAACAGGAGATCTCTGCAAAGACGTCAACAGGGAAGACTATACAAATACGAAATCATGCATTTTGGAGCCATCATCACCATCGCGTGGGTTGCCTTGGTAGTGAAGCTCATTGATGATGTGTTTGGGACTGAACTGAGCTGTTCAAGAATGCAGGAGGCTCATCTGTGGACCCAGCATGGCAACAATTGCTACCTGGTGCAACCAGAACCGACGGCCATGTACCCGTTTGACGAAGGTAGGGCATACTGCCAAGACCGATGCTCGGATCACGTTACACCCAACTCCGAAGAAGAGAACGAGTGGGTGCGGAAGACTTTTCAAGACAACTACCCTGCTGGTATCCCTGACAAAATGTGGCTGGGTTGCACCAAACCATCGAACGAGTGGGTTTGTACTGGAGACACAGCAGGCAGGAAGTACCGTAATTGGGCTAAAGGAGAAGTACCCAGCTACCCGCTGAAACGATGCGTAGTGATGCGCATGTACACAGGCAAGTGGGGGGCAGGCGCTAATTGCGATAAAGGTACGTGCTGGCCACGACGAATAATGTGCAAGGCACCCGGCCAGCGGAGCTTCCCATCTACCCCCTTCGTGTCCGATGCAACGCGGTGGCCACACCCAACGGAAAATGCCCTGCTCCTGTCCACACCGTGAGAGTGACCAGCCCGATGCAGTGCTGCCTGGCCTGTGCCAAACAGTGCAACTGCCGCTCTTTCAGCCTGGTACCAGGGAGTCTCGACTGCCGAATGAACCTCGGCAAAATCAACGACCCAAACACCATGCTGACCGACCAGACATGTGAGTACTATGAGTACGAAATCCAGAAATGAAGAGAGTTTTCTTTGGTTAGTTTATTTTAACATTTACTCTTATGATTTTGTTGACCCTCCAGTCTGTTTTAAAAGAGATTGTTTCGTTTGGCTTGTACAAAGTATTTATACATTATATCAAGAGTTAACTTACAGCCACTAAAATAACCACTGCGAATCGGCGACCACTCCCAGGATAATCAAGAGAAAAACTAAATAACAAAAGAGGGAGAGATAATCATCGGCAAACCACATCGATCTCACACTAACTTGTTGTTGGATGAAACAATTGAATTGCAGAAATTCATTGAACAAAACTGCAATTCCGCCGCCTGCAAACATTTGTTCACAATTAATTACCATAAAGGAAGCAGTTTATGTCAGAATTGATGTCACAACTTTGCTTTAGAAATTTCTGATTTGTTTATTATTAATGTATGTATTTATTTATGTTTTAATAGTTTGTTTGCATTAATTGTGTGTTTTTTGTTATTGTTTTTTATTTGTTTTTCTACTTCTTTTAGATTGTTCTTCTTGTTGTGGTCAATGAATGTATTTTTGATTTCTCTCAATCCGCTTATTCCTGAATGTAACACAAAACCAAAGCGTGCGGCTTTGTTTGAAGTTGGCGATGTAGCCTGCAAATCTAAAGGGTTTTGGATATTGCGTTCGTACTTAATGAGTTTCTGTTTTTGCTAAGCAACCAATTTCCTACTTTTTGTATCCAATATTTCTAAGTGTTTTTTAAAGCAGAGGATACTTTAATTGGTAATTATTAAATAAAGACATAAAGACCACTCCAAGGTAACATTAGATTAGGTCCGATATAAAATGAATTGTGGCTCTTGCGAATTAAAACTAAAACTCATATTGGTTGATAATGCTTATGTTCTGCCAACGCAAAGTCAACTCACATGTGACGAATCATTCACTTCGCCTTTCCGTTGAAAACAAGTGCCCTGATCTGCTCAGTTTTACAACAGACCCTGCAAGTCTCAAGCAAAACGGACACTTAATTTGTTATTTTTGAAACATTTTGGGTTCCAAAATACATTGATTTAATGTTTGAGTGAAAGAAAAACGTGCATTACTAAACAGGGCCCGATTTCATCGAGCTGCTTTATAGGCAGAAAAAAACAAATACTCAGCAGGGTACCATTCACATGGTACTCGTGACATGATATTTTGAGTGGTTATTTCATTCTGGTCAGCGCTTTGGCTTTGCTACTTTTTGTGCTTAAGCAGCTCTATGAAATAATTGGACCCTGGTGCTAACGAAAACGCGTTAGACTTGCAAAGTCTGTTTCGCGTTGATAAACCCACGCGCATTTTACTTTGCATTATTTGTCGTTGCTATGGCAATCGCTTTGTAAGAAGAAGACAAAAATGTATCGAACGGTTGTTTATAATTGTGTAAAATTTAAAAGTTTAAATAATGTATTGTTTACAAAAACTTGTGGTTTATTACTTGATATTTAAAAACTGAGCACTTAACATGAACATAACTCGCCTTGCAAACAAGAACAACATTGCTTGAGTGACTTTATTAACTTACCTTAACTTGCCTTGCGCACACAAAACAGTTTACTAGAGAGCTTCTTCAAATTACATTATTAAAAGTTGTATTGTGCACTATAACGTAACTTGCCTTGCAAAAAGAAAAAAAGAAATATCGAGAGCACTTTTTAATTTACATGATTTACACTATTAAAAAATTGTACAAACTTGCCTTGCAAAAAAAAAGGAAAAAAGTGTACTCGAGTGCACTTTTTAGTATACATTATAAACAATTGTCTTTGTGCACATTAACATAACTTTCCTTGCAAAAAAAGAAGAAAGAAAAATAAAGAGTTTACTCAAGAGCACTTTTAAATTTACATTATTATAATTTGTGTTTACAAAGTTGCAGTTAGTCGGGGAAAGAATATCACTCGGAAAGATATTACTTGAAATAGCACACTGCTTCTGAACGTAGCCGGTCACGTGCCATGGTCCAGCTTACAGCCGGTTTGTTGTTGCTTCACAATATACATTTGCTTGATGTCGTTCACGTTTGCTTGTTGTCGAGGTCACGTGATCATCACGTTTTTTGTTATAAAAAAATAAAATAATAAATAACAACAACGACGACAGCGACAGCAAAACAAACTAGCAAGCAAAACAGCACCCCATTTAATCCACATAAACAAACCAAAGCAAACATATTGCGGACTAATTATCCTAAAAGATAAATGACACTCCGGATAAAGCTGTTGGTGAAAACAAAGATATGTTGATACAATCTAAGTTAAAATTTCAAACAACTATTTTGTCGAATGGTACTTTTATTTATTTATCGACTATTAGACAAGTAAGTTGAAACTACCTAATGATTGTGCTAAGAAATAAAACACAAATTTAAGTAGATTCGTTTGCGATATTAAACATAGCGTTTAGGTTTGATGACATGTTGGGCTGTCGCGTTGTTTACAGAGTTTAGTTTGGGTTCTTTTTAATTATATGTTTAGTGTTTAATATAGCATACAACATGTTGTGAGTAAATCAAATCAAATGTTTGGCTAATGGCTCTTTGCCATGTATCCTGTCCATCAAATTATTGAGTTTATTGTTCACTCGAATAAAGGAATGTTGAACGGCAAAATGTAGGTTTTTAAAATTTAATTAAATAAGCAAACAAAATAATAAGGTTAAATTAACAGGCTATACCCTGACATGTGAAGAACACATGGTTAAAAAGAAAACCATACATTTTCTGGCTACGGCTACGACTGTTGCTAAGAACTTATATATTTAAATGCACGATGGCGCGGAAATATAGACGTAGCCACCAATTCGAACGAGAGAAACTGACAACAACCAAATCAATTAAAGTTTACCCAGTCAGTTTCACATGCGGTTAATTGCAAAATATATTTATGGAAGTTTGCTACAAAAAGACAATGTAGTGAACATTAAGGATTTTATTAAAAATCGAGATTATTTGGCAGTGAAGTTATTAGTTTATTTTCCAGGCACAGCTCTGACTAAGCCTATTATGGCCTCAATAAAAACAAACCTCACCCATGATTCTTTATCCCTGTAAAATAGGGGTGGCCTCCAGGTTTATTTTCATCCTAATTATAGGGTTTAACTTGTTCAATTATAAAAAATAAAATTAAAAAAATGAAGAAAAGTCATACATTTAAATTTTACGTGTTGTAAACTGTGTTTTCTACGAATCCACTCGTTGTTATTGGTTTTCTCCCGCTACAGTTTTCTCAAAACATTTTATTTCTTTTAAGTTGGTTCATCCTTACATGAGTTGTGCTGTCGTTTTATTAACTGCACGTGAGTTGCTCTAGTTTTGCGCGCTGACTTTGTATAGAACCATCACTGTGTGAAGGTCGCGTAATATTATGACGTGTTTTCACAATAAACAATTTTGCACTCAACTGAATTTAAAACCATTAAAGGGGCGCGTTGTCTTCGGATTGGGCGTCTTGGGCCATAACAAAGTGTATGTTATGAAACTAATATGAGTGGAAAATATTTTAAAAGTAGAATATACTGATTCACATAAAATGACTCTTGAAATTGTGGTGTGTTTTTATTTTTTATTTGTGTGTGTGTTCATGACAGAGTACGACCGGTTTTTTGACTCCACAAAATGGCGGACTGTAGAAGTACTCACTAATTACAAAACACCGTAGGTTTTTGTTGTGCATGAAAAATTATTGAAAAGGATAAGGTGCAAGCTGCAAAACTTTGAGAGATTTGAAGGCAATTTGCCCCTATAATAATAATAAAACAAAAAATAAACAAGAAATCATTAAACCTCTTAAATGTTGTATTCAGTTTGTTGGTATATTTAATAACAACCATTTATCATCGTTTAGTGTATGTTATACGAGTAATATTTTTGTCTGCACTTAGTTGTTTTGGTGTGATTTTATCATCTTAAAGTATATGATTAGGGCCTGTCTTAATTTTAAAATTTGCACTTTGACATTGATGATGGTACTTTTATTTAACGTGTATTATCACAAATTAGGTTATAACGTAATTGGGGAGTAAGAAAAGGACATAAAGAAGAAGAATCATCTTGTACACGTAATTAGTGTTGAACAAAAGACCCATCCTATAAAATATGTAAATTGAACATCGCGCGTGCGCACTCTCCCTACTGTTTTGCAAAATGAGTGAACTTCGCCTGGCCTTTTGTATGTGACTGATGGTGGCGCGACACACGCGGCGTTTGTGCCTCTGCCTAGTGCACAACCTTATTGCGTTTGCCAACCAATAGTGTCTGTACGCATGCGTGAATGTAATTAGCATATATTCACGGGGAAAGGTCCATTAGGTCAGTGTTCTACTATATACTGTCTCATGGGTAATTTTACTAGTATGGTTGTGACGTTAATTTGAAACGACAATTTCAACAATAACATTTGACCTAGTGCGACTTTAATTTGTAATACATTGATATAATTTTTGATATTGGTATGGATTAAACAGTCAACCATATCGGGTCTCCTTTTGGGGATGGGGTGGGGGTAGGGGGTTGCACAATGTGACCATATAATATTCTAAACCGTACATTGTTTACATCGCATCTGATCACTACCAATTTGTCTGACTTTTACCAATATTTATCTAGGGTCAAAATGGGAACAAAGTAGTTGTTAACGGTTAGTCAGCTGTTACCATGACAACCGTTTGTTTGACATTGGATCAAACTGGGTTTTTGGTTTGTTTGTTTTGTGTGTTTTTTCAAAAAAAAGTTCCACTTGCTTTTGCCATGCAAAATACCCCAAATATTCCTTCAATGGTAATTTATTGAAGTTTTGTTTACGCCATTATGTAGAATCCGGTAAATTGAAGATGAGTAGCAGGTTCATAAAAACCACCCGAGGACTTTGGAAAATACGGAGGTTTTGCAATAAGAGCCTCTTCACTGTACCCGTAAGTGAACAAAACAAAAACAGTCCTGATAGAATTAACTGGACGTTTTCTTATCTACAACTGTATTTAAATTGATTGCTTTGTTTCATTAATGTAACACTTATTCAATTGATGTACAAATAAAAATGCACCGAAGAAAAAAGACAAGAAAAAAAACCTCTTACCTTTGTAGTTTCCTTTTCAAAGGGTGTTCTGTTAGAATTTTCGACTTATATATGTTTTTTATTGTTACTAATTGTTGTATTGCCCCCACCCCCCTCCCCGCTTTGAGTGATTCCTGACGAGATCTACCACCTGGACATTTTCCCAGCCCCTGTACCCCCTAATTAAACAACAACAACTTAGCACAGAAGAAGGCCCAATATCCCTTGCTATAACAACGTGACTACAGAACCTATGGGGAATGAGGATGGGAGAGGGGTGGGATAGGGGTAGGGCCCTCGTGGATTGGAGTTGAGTTTGGGGTGTGTGAGTGGGGAGGGAGTTAATTTAACATCAGGGAGGGGTGTTTTTCCCCGCCCATGTACCCCTCCTACATAACCAACGCAAACTTATGCTCTTTCTTTTGCACATAAGAAGGTCTAATATCCCCTGTCAATACAACGTGACTACAGCACGTATGGGGGAAATGAGGAGTGGGGATTGGATAAGGGTAAGGCCCTCTTGGATTGGGGTTGAGTTTGGAATGTATGAGTGGGGAGGAAGTTAATTTAATCTCAGGAGGGAGTAACCCCATGAATTAATGACAATGCGGAACGGTTCACACTAGTTATTGGCTCCCCTGCTAGCCAGAAAGTTTGATCGGCAGGGGGAAGGGTGTTTGAAACCACAGAATCTAACCCACAGGCTCACAACAAGACATCTAAAAGCCTGCTGCCAAGAAAACATGGCTCCACGTATCAGAGGGTTCGGATCCGGGCCCAATTTCATAGAGCTGCTTAAGCAGCAAATAATGCTTCACTTTCTGCTTAGCCGAAATAAGCAGGATACCAGTCACGAATTGAACGTGTGACATGGCATTTTGGCTGGTAGCCTTATTGTGGTTAGCATCCATTTGTTTTGCTTAGCTACTTTTTTGCGCCTAAGCGGCTCTATAAAATTGAGCCTTGTGTGGGTCTGTGTGTTTGTACAATTTTGTGCACGAAGTATATGAGGGAATGGAAACAAACGTCCAGCAACCACGTGACCATAATATTTGTTGTTTTACTGTTAGTTTGTTATCACAATAATGTTATTTGTTTGTTTGTCGGGGGTGGGTGGGTCTGCATAGTTGATGATTACAACTGGTTTATGTTAGTTCCCCTTGTGGCTTACTATATAATTTGATAATGTGGTTTTTAGCTAAAACAATCAACTAAATGCAGCAACCAACTCCTTGCTTATTTGGGGGGGGGTGTACAAAAAAATGTTACAATGCGTAGAAATTTCTCTTGAAGACGGTCCACAGTACAAAGGACTACACGGGACTTTTCTGTTATAGAAAGGTTGACAGGCGAAGACGATAATGTGTGCAACATAGCCGTGACCAGAGCTGCAGCACACGGTGCCAGAGCTGCAGCACACAGCCCGCGGTACCGAAGCAGCAGCACACGGCACGCGATACTGGAGCTGCAGCACACAGCCCGCGGTACCGAAGCAGCAGCACACGGCACGCGATACTGGAGCTGCAGCACACAGCCCGCGGTACCGAAGCTGCAGCACACGGCACGCGATACCGGAGCTACAGCACAAAGGCCAGCGGGAGAAGAGCTGCAAAACCCGGCCAAGCCAGGATGGCTACTGCCGCTGCGTGTTCAACCAAGAGACAACGGAAGGAGTGTCACTTCAATGAAGTCCAAGAACATGAAAGGTAAAGAACCAGCTCTGTGAAATGTATTCCTCTACTCTTTGAAAGACTGATGTATTAAGTACAGCGTGTAAAATATTTCAAATAAATTCATACGTATAGTTTGCCAATTTGGTAAGATGCTTGAACCCAATCAGAAGCGGGCTTTTTTTTTTAACTAAAGGAAGGGGGAGGGGGACACACATACTAATTATTGCCCCCACTTCGGATTTTGTCTAAGTTCTCAAGCGGTTTTATATAAACTTGCCACAAATGTTCACTTTAACTGCGTTCTACATGATGACGTGAAAATGAAATAAAAAACTCACCAATAAAGGGAATTTTGGTTTATTTTTTTCCCAGTTTGGTCAACAGTCTTAAATTTCCCATAACTTCCGTATTATCCATATTTGTTGTCCAAATGATGTAACACTTTGCAAACATGTTTATATTGACATAATCAATAACGTGACAATAATTACATATTATAACTGGGGTCACCGTTTGGTGCGTTATAATAATTGGTTATCCAATTTTTGTTTATTTATTTATTTATTTATTTCTATTTTTTTTTAGAGGGGGGGGGGATTTTTTGTATACTGTTTTTCCACTTAAAATTTGATATTCTCTGCGCAAGTTTTGGGGCCCATGATACATATATCCTTGATTTTAATTATATTGGACTGACTGGAAAACTAGTTTAGGATTTCTAATTGTTAGCTTATTATTTGTTTACCTTTACTTGTGACTCAGAATTGTTTGGTTTGAGGATTTTTTTTCCAATCGAAAGGTGCGCATTATTTGTACACTCTGAACACTTTCGGGTCAGAATTGACCCGGATTCCAGATCCCAGGGGTCCTGACTCGATCCTGGGTCAAGCCGATCAGGAAACTGGTTAACAAGTTAGATTTAAACTCGGAATTTACATCAATTCGACTCATTTCTGTATCATGTTTGACACAGAGTCCGGGTCATAAAGACCCATAGTTGGGTTCAACCTCAAAGGAGCCAGTGTTTTATAATAATCCATATATACTTTTTCGGGTAAATCTACATTTTCAATGACCCTTAAAAACCTTTAGAAGAAACTGTCTATACCAGTGAGGAAAATTAATTAAAATATAACAAAATATTCTGAGGAAAATTGCTTAGTTAAGAAATAACAAAACATAAACCAAAACGCAAAGAAACAATCATTGAACGCCACTTCTTTGTCTTTTTTACGCAACATTTATTGCACATTAACATTTTACCTCTAGTTCATTTTAACATCAATATTAAAAGCAGTTTAAAGGCACTATTTGTTCTGTAAAATGAAGTTCTATACTTGTTAATTTTAGTAAGCTGGACTTGGAAAAGCTTGGAATTGAGCTGATGTTTTGTTTTTCTTTTTTACAAAAGCTTGTTTGAGAAACAATTGGATTATATGATTATATTATTTTTTTAAACAAAAGAAACGAATGAATTATATGGTATCACAATGTTTTGTTTTTGTAGTGAGTCAGAACTGACCTGATTCAATGGAATTGTGATCCACTTTGGATTAACGTACATCATTGTTACCAAGAGCAGAATTTAACCGCTGTGTTAATAAGATGCTTTTGGGGTCATTTTAACTCGCATTCAAAGTCATTACACCAAATCGGGTCAAAATGGATCATGAATCTGGGTCAAAATGATTCTACATCCGGGTCAAGCATCTAACAAACCTGGTCAATTAGACTAACTGATTGACCGGAGTCCATGTCAAAAGCAATTAAAGCTTGAATAACCACGAAATAACATCCGATCCCATTTGAGTTAAAGGTAGGGTCATAGTTTTGTTTTGTCAACGTGATGTTGTTGTTGTTGTTGTTGTTGTTGTTTCGATCCCATTTGAGTTAAAGGTAGGGTCATAGTTTTGTTTTGTCAACGTGATGTTGTTGTTGTTGTTGTTGTTGTTGTTTTGTTTCTTTTTTTTTTTTTTAATACGAGCTATAAAGAAAGATACAATTAAAATCACATGTGAAAGTTTCAGCTAGGTAAAGTATTTCGTTGCTGAGAAAACAGCAAAAAACTGTCGAGGTATTTTTACACAAAACGACGCATGCTTGTATATTGATTTCTTATCAACATGGACATTTCAGACTAAAGTAATTTCTCAGGATGCTTACTACCATTATCTAAATTATTACAAGTCAGCTTTCGAATATAAATTAACCCCTTTTTCGGGGTATGAGCCTACCTTTTAAAAATAATTTCATAGAAGGGGTTCTTGTCCGGTTCAACTTGACTTGAACATGGCATGCATTGTGTGCTCTGCACAGTTTGGTTTTCAGCAATGCACATAATGGGTAATATCAGAACTATCGGAGTTCATGTTATTTCTTTGACAAAAAAATAAACAAATAATTAAACACATAAATAATATAATTAATCCAGTTTATTAATTGCGTTGTTATGCCTCTAAAAAAAATACGAAAGCAAGTTATCCATCAGCTGAACATATTGATAACCATAGTAATATACATGTCATAATTCAAAATGTTTAGTTAAAACCTTAACCCTATCAGGACCACACTCTAAAACCACCCTGGTCA